>JAPMNZ010962776.1:15817-35433 GCA_029875035.1 Pomatoschistus microps | reverse complement strand
ACGAAAATAGAAAAACGACTTGTTTTTCTATTTATTATTTTCATTTCAGTGAAGAAAATCCAAATACCCACAAGTACACTGACCCTAAAGCCCAGCGCAGGCCTACCTTGTGATTCGCCAGCCAAAGTCTCATCCCAGCGTCTCAGAAGTAGCATGATGGTGCAGCTTGGGACTCCTCTCTTCCTCTCATAGCCTCAGACTGAGGAAGGAGCCACTACAGTAAACACACAAGAAAAGTGACTAATTAAACATTGAAATCAATGAATGTGTCGTGCTCATCACCCAATAAACAAAAAGTAGACAGTATTAGTAGCAGTATATTGTTTATGATAAACAATGTTTTTTCTATACATTATGTTATGGTGCAAAAGTATTTTTTTTTATTGTATAAAGCACTTTTATCCCTGTGTACAAATCATGCTATGAATAATGTGCTCTTGTAGAAAATGCAACACCATGACGTTAAAATGGACCCTTTAATGAGCAGATAGTAAATCATAGACAAAACTTTGTTTTCAAAATGAGCGAATGAATACGTTTGGGCCAACATTTACGTATTTTTGTAGTATTCATGTTGAGATGGATGACAGGATATCAAACAATTGTGTCTTTAAAATAAATGACAAGGCCAACAGAAAATACACACGGCTCAGATCAAAAGTCTACACACCCTGAAGTGTTATCATGTCACTAATGGTCCACCTCCCCTTGAAAATAACTGACTTCACCCAACCACTAACTGTGAGTGGAAACATGTGTCACAGTTCATGTTCTCCAGAGAGTGGCCAAGAAAAACTAACTGTATCTGAACCTACTTAATCAACTGAAAGTGCAGGAGTCAAATGGTCTGGGAATAACGTCTTCATCATTTGGGCGTCATCAGCTGTTCGTCTCCTCCGACCAGCTGTTATTCATCAAAGCATGTTTTGTTCTATGAGACAACCTTTGTTGTGTGGGGTGTGTTTGCAGGAATTCCAGATGTTCTGAAAGGGGCTCATATTAAGAAAGAAAGACATTCTAAACATACTCCATCTTTTGACGTGTAATTGATGCAATTAATCAAACTCACAGCTTCAGGTAGAAATCCTTGAGGGTCAGGAGGGGAGTGCAGCTCTTTGGAGGTGACAATGCTCCACAGGAGCCGCTCCACACGTCTGTCCTCCTCAGAGGAGCTGTTTGCCTTTCTGATGTTGGCTGCTCTATTCAAAGGAACACAGGAGACACAGGTTTAGCCCAGACACTGGTCATTACCACTTTACATGTTCACTGACCTGGGGCCTTTACAGTAACGTATTTCTATCTATCTATTATTTAAATTAAAACAAATACAATGTAACAGAGAATAAGCATGGTATGACTTCTAAGTTATACATATGGGACAGATAAAATAGATTTGGTTAAATTAAATTAGGGCTGCAAGATTAAGATTCAATCAAATCAATATTGCAATTTTGATGGGAACAAAAATAAGCAAATCACCAAGACTGCAATTATTTAAAACCATTGACACCTTTTCACCCTGTAAGACCGAAACAAAGTTACTCTGAAATACATTTAATTCCCTGATTACTATTTCTGTTTTTTTCCAAAGTGCCAAACTCCCAACAATGAATGCCAAAAGAACAAACATCAAACTTTGGGCTTCTGTACTGACTGTCTAGATGTTTTGAATGTGGACTTCCTACTATCCTTCTACTCATAGTTAATTAATGTCTTTTTTTGTCTTTAACACACATGAAAAGAAAGTACAATAAAAAGAATAGACAAGAGATGTTCTGGCTGGTTGGCTGTTTGACATGAGCAGTCTAGAGTCGGAAAATCGTGGAGAATTCCAAACTCACCGCACATAATGTTGGTATAAAACATGATCTTTCCGGATTCAATGCAAGCTTAGAGTGCCATATAAGTGTTGATCATACTTTAGGTAAATGATTAATTAAATTATGCTGAATAATTAAGTGCTCTCTGTGGGGCAACAGATTGTAATTTTCATATTTAATAGACTGGTGAGCTCGGCACACAACATGGACGTTGACAAAGCATCTCTCATACACACACACACACTCACGCACACACACACTCGCACGCACATGCACACGCACACACTCTCACACACACACACACACACACACATTTACGCCTGCACACTAACCACTCGGTACAATGCTTGTTCCCAAACACAGACTTTCATTGCTCCCAAAGAGACAACTTTCTCTCAGGCTTCTGATACATACTGTTGCAGCTCTAATCAGAGACAATGAATTATTGAAAGGCCCTTTTATATCTGATCATGGCCCATTTGCCATTGATTCAAGAAGATTAGTTGCCAATAAAATGGAGATGCACTTCAACCTAAGCTTTCTGTCTGAGCTCTAATGGGCCAGGAGCTTTCACAAACGCTGGGGTCTTATGACGCTTATACTTTGAGACGATGGCTCTGCTCTTAAAGTATATTTGAGAGTCTTGTCACCCAATAGCTATTTACAAGATACAACAGCATTGATTTAGAATGGAAGTAGCCTTTCACTTTTAGAATACTACAAAACCACAAATATTATGGAATGTGACATTTAAAAGACAAAATAATGTATAGGACATTTGTGACTTAACTCGAATGAAAAAAACTGTGGATATTGAAAAGTCTATAATAAGCTAATCATTCAACAATGAAGCCTGGTTGTAGCAGGCATTATGATATTTAGCAGGACAAATGCAATCCATAGCACTATCAGCCAAAGTGAATTATAGATGCATCTATTCATTTGTGCACAAACACAGAATTGTTGTGCGAGAGTCACAGATTAAGAGGCAGTGAGCTGTGTTAGTGTGTTTTGAGCTTTGATCTGGAGACAATCGTGAATCTCTGTGGCAGTGGTGACAGCTCTGACAGAAGAGCGCAGCCTGAAGTGCCCATCTGGAGTGAGGCATCAGAGGTCACATGTGTGCCAATAGCAGTGAGACGAAAGGGCTAATGGAGCCGGGTTATGAGAGCACGTCCCAGGTGGACCACACAGGTACCACACACTACCCTTGGCGCACATGCCACATAAATCCCAAGTGCTGTCAGAAAAATGATAGCCAAGTTAACGAGAGAAAAGGGGTTAACGACTGCTGCTCTCAAGATAGGACAGACACCAATCACATCCAACACACACGTTCACATTTAGCTTCACCGTCATGTCGTGAACGTAGAGGGGAAACTTAAATTGAAAAAATAATGTATTAAGAAATGAGCAATGTTCTAGGCCGCATCATGTAGATTACTTTATTGATCGGCCAGTGTTCTGCCTTCCGACTGAAACACCCACTCTTATGTATGATCAGGGAGAGGGACACATGAGTGTGTGTTCATTTACTGATGCCAAAGCAGCGCCATACCTTTAATATTGCTCATATATTTGTGGTTTCAGTTATAACAGGTCTCTAATCAATCACAAAAATACAAAGTCCTTTTCTAATCCATATCGGCTTTTAATAAATAATTTGAAATATTTCATTGCGTTATCTCAACTAAATAATGATCATTATTGTTGTTGCATAAAAGGTAGGGGACCTAACTTTTACACATATTGTTTGTCCCAACAGAGTACTGTACATTTGGGAACTAATTAAACCACAGTTATTCATATTGTGAGAAACAATTTTATATTTCACTTGGTTGTAAGAAAGAGGCCTGTGACTCACTATATGACGCTTTGTGCTAAGATTTGATTGGCTGCGTAAATGATCCTGTTTTTCACTTTTCTGTCAAAAAAGATTTGTGACAGAAGCCACAAAATACATGCTTGTGAAAAACAGTAACAAAACTGTACCTGATTTTATTACATTGCTCCATTTCTTATGTTAAAAGTCAAGCACCCCAGCTTTAATCGAGCAGCGCTACATCAAAGTGAATCCTGCATTGCTCTCACACACAGTGATTCTGCATGCACAGTTGCACACATGCAGAGACATGGAATCAAATAGATTTAGATTTGTCACCACCACCCCGCATGACCCAGAGCATGCAACAGCAACAATAAGTACTCACCTATTAACAGCTAAATGTTAGCATTTTGTCAACATTTAGCTTTTTTGGGACTTAAAACCACTGGAGGCAACCATAAAAATCTCCACTAAAATATCAATTAATAGACAAAGAAGTTTCTTGAGTCTTTAATCCGTGTCAGTAAAATCCCATTAAGATTCAATAGTTGAAAATCAAGTCCATTAGAAAATGTTGAAAAATGATTTATAGAACAGTTTTTGTTTTAACTAATGAGAGACCAAATCCAAGTTTAAAGGGTAATTCCAGAAGAAGACAGCTATATCCAGACAGTCTTTAACGCAGCTCGCTCAAAGTCCAACTTTCCATTTGCTTCATGTAGAGGAGAGGCATAAAACCCCTTTAGGAAAAAATGTGGAAATATACAAAAAGAAAAGAATAAGGGTATGAGTTTAGTGGTTCACAATCCCTAAACATCACTTAACGTTCTAAACTCCACAGGCAGCTTCATTCTATTCACTCCTTCTAAATAACAAGTACTTTTGACCTAACCAAAACAAAATCATACATGTCAAATTTTAACTGATGCATAATGATGGGGTGAAATGTGGGCGAAGGAAAACTACAATCGTATCTCAGTTTGGATAAAATGGCTGGGATGTGTTTTAAGAGGTTCCATCTTGACGCCACATGATGATAATTGAAAAAAAAAAAAGATGGAGGAAAAATATTAGCAAGTATCCTTGGATTTTTGTTTTTCCCCAATTAGTCTCTAGTCCATGCTTTGTGAGTGGTGGTATGGGCACAAATGACAATCTGTTCAGAGAGATGGGGGGCAGAGAGGGAGAGAGAGGAAGAGCGAGAAAAGAGGGCACCGCAACATAGGATGGACAGACTTGGTTTTAAAAGAAGAAATTAGGCACAGCTTGACACTCATGTGGTAAACTTTGGAACGTAAACTTGTAAATGTTTCATGGAGGCATGTGTGTATGCAGAATTTGACACTTCTTGACAAGACAGAACACGAATAAACCAAACATGTAAAACAGGGCCAAAATAGTTTTTAATGGGGCGTATCATGTAACGCTGTGGGGTGTTTAAATGATGACTTAATTGCTTGATGGTACACTGTTGACAAAAATGGCCGACTATCAAACGCTAACGGAGCCGTGACGTGACGATGACATGGCATGAGGCAATGATAAGCTGAGCGCCGGATGGATCGTAAGCCATGGTTCTCCACAAGCTCCAGTGTGTAGGCCACAAGTGGGTGGGTGCTTCACAGACCCCACACAACACAAAACAAGACGCCGAGACACACACTAAACACTAAGTAGACCTACCTATGATTAGCATTTAAGAATCGCCCCAAAAAGATGCATTGGATGGGAGGAAAAAAGAGAAGGGGGTACAAAAGTGAAAAAAGAGAAAACACAAACAGGCCAACTGACAAGTCTAGTTTAGGATTTAATGGGAGGATGTGAATAAACGGGTGGGTTTAAGTACCAGTCAAGTAGATAAGTAGTCAAAGTTTTCGGTGCACAGGAAGAGGAGCGGCTAAGAGATGGAGGGGGGAGCGTGGGCTGCACACGGATAGAAAAAGCTGGAGTGACAGCGATGGAGCGGAGGAGAGGAATGAATGAATGAACAAGGAAAGAAAAGAGGAGACAACGGGGGTGAAAAAACCCCGTCCTCTTTGTCTTTTCTTCTGTCTCTGTCTCTCTGCCTGTCTCTCCCCTCCTTATCAGGCTCATAAATAGAAGAAATTGTTGACCAGGTAAATGGCGAAATAGATGAGAAGACAGAGGACCGACAGAGCAAGCAAATGAAAAGGTAAAGCACCTCCCAGCAGCGCAATGAGGAAAAAAAAGAACAAAAAACGAAAGATAAAAGCAAATACTCCAGTGGCCTCCGTTGTCTACAGTCTTTTTGTGGGTAGGGGGATTGGCTGTTGCCAGTTGGTCCCCTTCCCTCACTGCCTTCTGCTTTCTTCTGTCTCTCCTCCCAAAAAAGACTTCCCATCCAGATGAGAAAGGCAGGCACAGGCGCCCTTTCGGCTCTCAGCTCTGCTCTGAAGAGATGTGCCACTCACACAGGTTAGACATTGTTGCAGCAGTAACGCACAGGATTACCAGTATTGCTCAGTGAGGGGGAAAAAAGGCATTGGAGCTGCTGCTAGTCAAGCGCTGGCTGCCTCATGAGGACGGATACTGAGCTGGAATCACTCTGTCTCCCCTCTCCCTCCCATCCCTGAAAACGATGGGAGGAAGGGAGGTGGGCCCACTCACTGCATTAGTATTCATTGAGAGAGTGTAAAAGGGAGGGAGGGACCTGGAGGAGAGGGGTGCATCCAACAAATGTCTAAGAACCAAACCAGTGTGATACTTACTGATAACAAACTGGCTCCCCCTAGAGTCAATCATCAATTCTTATACAGCTCTTATCACTGAATTAAAGGAAGTATGTGGATGCATCCAAGGCCTCCTCTGACCTCTGATGTTGTTTTCCTAGAGCAAAAAATTTAACAACCACACCATGTAGCAAGTCTTACATTGACACTCAAGCTTAGATTTTTCATACATGATTCCGCAATTGTTTTATTTCTGAATTTCTGAGTAGTAAAATATATTTAAACAACCAGGTATAAAAAAAGTACTTTTCTGGGTATAAGTTGTCAAGCCATATCTTAGATATGACTACACCTATTTAAAAAAGCATTATCTGAATGGAGGACAAAATTATGCCGTTTGAATAATGGATACTTTTACCACCAGACGAACCTGTACCATTGTAGTTGTAGAAATATATATATATGTATGTATATATATATATTTTCAGGTTCACATGGTAACCATATTGTAAATTAGTCTCCTTAAAATAACCCAAAAATAGATGTTTTGATATCATAAGAAGAACTTTCACACGTAGGTACTACTGACACAGCTTTAACAAGAATCAAAAGCGGCATCACGTACAATCCCCCCTGTAATATGTATTAGCTAATAAGGGGTTTATAACTAACACACAACGTCCTAGTTTTAAATGCTAACACATGTGTGCTAGCTAATTAACATCAGAAAGTTATTTTTAATCAAATGTTATGCTGTTATTAATTGTGTTTTATTGAGGTATATATGCCAGCTATCTACGTAAATTTTAAAGTTAAAGTGTGTTTAAAGTTGTATATACCTTGCGCAAACAAAACACCTGTGCAGTAGTCGAGAAGTCCGCAGTCTTTGCCCCACTGTGACCCACTCACGTGTATCTGGCGCCCTCTCGTGGCCACGCTCACCACGTGCGTCTGTGTTGCCTGTTAAAATCTGATGATTCTTGAGTCTTTCGTTAGAGGTTCATGAATGTGCAGGACATCATAGAAAAAGATGTGGAAATTACACACAGGACACAAACAATGTGTCACCGTGTTTTCACTACAGTTTAGAAATATTAAAAATATAAAATCAGACACGTCACATCCAATGTAGCATCCATTCAATATAGGCTGTTTATTGCTGGATTTGTCAGGGGTTTTCCTTTTGACAGTAAAGTTTTTCCCTCTGTTTGTTGTTGTTTGTGGTTCTTTGACGTTATCTTCGGAAGTGGGTGATTCAGTCGCTCAGCCCGGGTCTGGAAAGTCTGGCAACCCTGAAGATATCGCGAGGCTCTGAACACCGCAGCCACATGTGTCTGTCGAGATGGCCACAACAACTCTGTCTTCGCCCTTACGAGTCTTTAGGGGGATTCTAAAAGAACTCCGCGCTGTACATGGGCCAACATACAAAAAAGCCCTTGCGTATAACTATGTGGTGGATCAGTTCCGTAAAAATAAGGTGAATTGCTTTTCTTATAGCTAATTTAGCATTAGTGTGTTGTGTTTTGGTCCGATGTGCTATTGCTAACATTAGCACTCCTACATTAGCTAGCCTTCACTGCAGCGTTTTAGATATTAATTTGAGTTTCTGGCATGGATCTGTTTTGTTGGTTCCTGCACACTATCATGAACAATCGGATTTACAAACTCAAATAGCACAGAGAGCGGGATGTTGACACGATTGAATCAGTGGGACCATTTAGAACCGTGCCCTCAAGGTTACGTATGGTAATGTAGAATATTACTTTGTTACAACATAACATGAAATTACAAATTGAGTTTGTTTTTTGTTTTTAAAACCATTGTCATGTAAAATTACCTTTTAACTGTTAAACTAAGGATTAATGCGTGAAGTGGTCAAGGAGAAAGGGCGAGAAGTTTACGCACAGAGCAGGGTTCTAACTATGGCCCGGGGGCCAAATACTGCCTCAAACATGCATATGATGGTGCATTGAATAATTTAGCAATTTGGTTTGTCTCCCAATTACGTTTTTCTGTAATTTTGTTTCTAAAAGGCATACAGCCAGAAAATATGTTCTTTCATCATGTAGGATAGTGATTTCAGCCGCTTGGATATGTGATTGAATCATCTTGGAGAAATAGATTATTCTTTTGTCTGAGACCTTTACCTTTCTTCACAACACGTAATGTAATACAAAGTATATAATAGCACTACTTATTTGTTATTATTTGAGTATTATATTATTTAAGTTTCCAGTTGGTGGAATTAGGGAGGGGGACACACGCTTTGGCTATTACTGTGAAGTACAATCCAATGTATATGTTGCATGAAATTGACTACTATTCAATTCCATTGAAATTTTCTGAAATGCTTGCCATTCTTTACACTGAAGTACCGTGCAATATCCTCTACATTAGTGCAAAGTATATGCTCAAAGCCTGTGTTGATAATGCTTGAGCGAGCATGGCTCATCATGGGCTTAAATGCATGGGTAGTCATTGAGGCAAAAAGGACTGAGCTTGTCAGTGTATGTTTGTTGCAGTTCACTTGAGGGACCCAAAGGAACACCATTGTAATGTATACAAACAGTGCATGATATAGAAAAGCTAAGCCTTTTAGTGGAGCATCTGTTTTACAGGTTTGTTTGTGTAGGAGCGCAGGTGCAATGAAAGTTCTTTTGTGCATCCTATCAGTCTAAATGATTTGTTCCTGTTTTATTGTTACAGGTAACAGGAGAACGATACTGTAGAGCACAGCAGGAGGCACACCATGCTGCTCACACATACCTTTGTTTATTGTCATCTACAAGAAATCACCTGATCTTACACAGCCTCTACCATGGCAAGGGAGAGCGCAGCACAGAACAAGCGGCAGGCCTAGTAGGTCTCCGGTTACCCTCACAGCCAGGGGGAAAAGGCTGGGAGAAATGAGGACATATAAATAAAAACCATATCATCCACCAAGATGGCTTTGGAAGACCCATCGACAAATACTACTTTGTTCACTAGATGCAAATCTGATTAAACTATTTAGCCAATGGAAGGCTGTTTGTGGACATATAAACATGTCTGTTTAGTTGTGAAATGACTTACTTTACATTTATTGCAATAAATATGTATTTATATTTGCTGTGGTGGTGGTTATTAGCTTAATGTTGCTTTATATTGGTTTACACAATACAGATGAATGCCTTAAACAAACTCTGTCACCAAGCATTATGTTTTATTATACTATACTTTCAGGGCAGCATAAGAGTTCATCAATTTATTTAAACTAAACAATAATTGAAATAGCTGATTTAATAATGGATTTTTTTACAAAACCTGGACCAAAACATCCTTAGAAGAGGTTTTATGACTACAGAATTACGTAGAAATGTTTTTTGAAAGTACTTATTAACTGGTTGAGTGGTATCGCTTTGTTTGGGTTAAATTTAGAAAAATGTAGTTTAACAGATTTAAACTAATTATTTAATTGATATATATATATTGTTGAAGTGTCTCAAAGCACTGCACAGATGCATCCCATCCATTTGCAGAGTATTCTTAAATCTTTCAGTAAAGCTTTCTTAATGTGTCAATTCATCTTAATTGTAGCAATGTCGCTAATGTATTGAACCAAAGGAAAGCTATTATAATTGTAAATGTGAACTATTGTGCTTATACCCTTGCTATTTTATTTAATGTGTCCTTCTGACCTCAAAGCTTCATTTGTTTTTCTAATATGAAATTGGCCTAGCTGACTAATGATTGAAGAAACTGCAACAAACAAAAATAATCTCATAAACTATATATCCATTTTACTTGAATCCAGTGGAATCTTTTTTATACAACCCTTTTTACCCATTTTGTGCTCTCCCCAGTCAGTGGTGACTTAATATTGCCCCCGGTGTGAATGTTAATAGACTAGCCCTAAGCAACAAAACAATTGCTCACAGACTCCGATGCATACTGACAAACCTCCAGCATGCAAGAGGCAACTACTGGCTGTTTCATTTTTATTTTTACTCTAGAGTTGGAGTCCTGAAGGTGACTGGTTGTCCAAACAGGGTGGTTTCTGAATGTGACTGTACAGAAATAGGAGGCCTGATGACGAAAAGCTACAATGAATAAAACGTTCCCTTTTAATGTTAGTAGATTCCTTTGTGTTTAATAAAGCATAGAAAAGTGCCCAATGCTGTCACATTAAGACACCGTTCGTAGTTGAAAATGCTCATATGAGTGATGCAAAGTGCGAGGCGGGTAGGACCAAGGGATGAGTGGGCGGAGACAGGCGCATCTGGAGAAGAAACTGCTCAGAGTCCTTCATGAGGGAGGAGGAGATGAACCTGGACCTTTCACTCTGCAGCCAAGGAAAGACATAAGTGTAGTTTGACTTTTTCTTAACAGCAGAAACACATAGTGAACAAAGGCAATCGACGGAACAGATTATAGAGGAAACTACGAGGAAAGCGCAGTCCGTTTGGTGAGAGGAGAGGTGACTTCACTGGCCGCTATACAAAATGTTTGGCATGATCAAGAACACGCTCTTTGGACTCACCGAAGAGACGGAATATAAACTGTTGAGCAGCGAGACCAAGGTGAGGAAGTATACCGGCGTCTGTCACTCTTCCTATTGCATGTGGTTCACGCGTAAAGGTAACGTTACGCACTGTAATTATAGGTACTGTACAGTTGTTCGGTTTCACTTTGGCATGAATATTTTACGCGTCACTAAATGTTTTATTCGTTTGCTTTTTGTTTGTTTCCGATGTGTGTTTTGCGGTGATATTATACGTGTTGCATTGCCCTGTCAAAGTTAAGCGAAGTCTTGTGAGCCTGTATGTGCGTATGGACCGATCGTGAGAAGCGCAGCCTTAAATCACCTGAGCATGAATGCCAGCAAGGTCATGGTTTCCATTAGACATGTGCGCCCTTACTGACCCAGTTGGAGGCTGTGGTGTGCGTGAGACGATGTTGTGGTTAACCCGGAGAGCTCAGATATGGATGGACTGAGAATTCTACTGGCCGCTATTTGGAGATGGTTGCTCTTCATTTGATATGTAAAGTGCGTATGACGTTTATTTCGACCGATTTTGGTGGAATGATTCAGGTTTGAATACAAATGATTGCTTCACATCAAGACAGCACAGGATCAAAAGGAAATCTTTAAATATGATGCAAGTTCCATGGAGTTCTAGAAATTATGAAATCACGCTATAGGGACATAAACAGAAAAATATTTTGTCATGATTCACTAAATAGAGTTTTTAAAAATCAAACACTAATTTATGACTACACTAGACGAGAGAGGTTTATTATAGTTGCCAGGTAACAGCTCTAGCGTTACGTCATCACTCAATCCCTACCAGTGATATTAATATAATTAATTAAAATAATGCTAAATATGCTCAAAGTAGGATAAAACAAAAACAAATATTTAGATAAATCTTAAATGGCATGAGTTAAACATATGCAAGAGGATTTTCCCAAATTTTAGGAAAGAACTGCCCTCCTCAGAGGGAACGCCTATAAAAACATGTCACCAGGATGATTGACAATTAGGAGAACCAAAAGTCTAGATTATCCATTCAGAAGACGTTAATCCTTCCATATACCTTGAAGTTTACTACGTTTAGTCATACAAATGTCTTCTTTATGTATATTTTATCTTATGTGTGAAAGCCAAATCCTGTCAAACCTCAGAAGCTAAGCAGAGCAGGGCGGGATTACAACAGTGCCCAGGTGCCACAGTTTGGTGACTGAGGTTATAAAGTGCAAAACTGCCGTTTTGTCCTGAGGCAAGACACTTCACCGACATTGTCTGAATGAGTCTGGTGTCTGAGTGAATGATTGGTTATGGTTGGAGGGGCGAATGGTACAGACTGTTGCCATCATGCAAGGATATGGGATCAGAGTGCCCCAGGGCAGCTGTGGCTACAGTAGTAGCTTATCAACAACAACTACTCAGCAGTATTCAGTGAATAAATAATGCCATGTGAAGTGTCTAAAAAACGGTTTATCAAACTATTTTATAAAAAATATAAGAAATATTATTATCTATTATTAGTCCAATAATAGTCCTGTGGCAATTTGATATCACCAAGTAATTACGAGTACAGGATCAATGTCAAAGTCGGTCCTGGACTGTTAACCCTAACCCTAACCCTAACCACGTAATTAAGAATCCAGGATTAATGTCAAAGTTGATCCTGGACTCTTACCTCTAATCTATTACCCAATGACCCCTGAGTGGCTTCTGTAACATTGATCCAGGGCAAACAACTTTGACATGGATCCTGGACTCTTAAGTGATGATATCCAATTGTGTCCTGTGATACGCACACTTTCAAAACATTGTTAAGGATGTGTTGTCTTCATCCTTATCCAATGACTCTCGCTTATTCTCTCTAAAATGCCTGAAAAATGTATAACATTTCAAATGTAATCTGACTGAAGACCCTTTACAAACAAAGAAAACAGAGAAAGATCCAATTTCAAAGTTTACCCATGATTTTTCCATTCACTTCACTCTCGTGGAGTGAATGGTGCATCGAAGCCTCTGACCAACACATTAAATTCACTGACTCATTACTTTCAGACCTATTGTACCTGTTTTTGGTGATAGGGGAAACGGGAGCACCCGGGGAATTGTCGTAGAGACCTATATTAAAACTAAAAAGTCCTGGCAGAAGACATTTAAAATACCCATACATGCAACATAAATATTAATTTTTAGTTTGGCATAAGAACAGGTCCTGATTCATTCCATAATGTTTGATTCGAAAACCCATGATCATGGGTAAACCATGTGAGTCTATACATGACTATACTATTCCCTGCTGACATATACAGTGCACTATTGGGTGAACTGAAAACCTAAATCTTCTTTGTGAAATAGGGCAAACTGGGAGACTTAAAGAGGCCAACCAAAGTGACCAGACACGCAGGGAATCAAGTGACTAAAGTGACTCATTAACACTTGGACTCACAGAAACAACACAGCTGCAATTACAAGCCTTAAAAAACTCCTATAACACTCGCTCACAAACATTGAATAATTGAGGGGGTGAACTATGAGGGCAAATTAAAAGTCACCCATAGGTAATGCATAAATAGCTTATCTTTACCAACCACCACATCGACATCAGGTCCTAAACAGGACTTTTCAGTGTCGAAATGTGCTTTTAACTAATAATTTGTTCTTAAAGAGGACCCAAGCATACACTTTATCTATAGTTCTAAATTATTATAACCCAGAGGTAAATGTGGGTGGAATAAATTACTCCAAAGCAGCAAATATTTGAACATTAGCAGAGAACATGTGCGCATACCACAATTTCCCACACTATTATTAGATTCATAAAGGGCGAAATCTGGAGTCTTAACTTATCTAAACAGCAGGTATTGAAATCAGAGCTCGTCACCTGATCTGTGAAGCACCTGCCTGATGCTGTCACCCAACACTCTTAATTAAAACTGACACTACAGTGTCTGACAGCTCCCTTGCACACATTCCAGGCGAAATCACAGCTGAACAATGCAGATATAACAGTTCAATTTAGCTGTTGCAGAAAGAAACTTCAGGAGGATGGTGTGAAAAGTTCTAGTTGACACCCTTTGAGCGTAGAATTATTACTATTATTATAAACGGCGAGCACAGCACAGACGACTCATGAGTGACACATAAATTGCTCTGCTTAACCAGATTCAGGCTCAGCTTTCGCTCCATGTCAGCATTCACAATGCTAATGATGGTCCCACTGACAACAGCCTATGTAATTATCATGAATAGTGGCCTACCTGTCAAATTACAGAGAAGAACAGGATGTTAACAGCTCTAGTTAGAAGCATGATTTTCATAGAGCTGGTCTGATACATTGCCCAATAGGAGTTCAGCAGTCAGGACCAGATAGCACTCGTCTAGTTTTCCAAATTGTTATCTATGCATTTTTTTCCCACATTTGTTCGTTTTGAATTGTTTCCTCAACCATGTGGATCACTTGTTCAGTCACTATATATCTACCTCACATGGTCTTTGTTTTAGGCACTTTTACTCTCAAACTGCATCTCAACCATCTGGTAAAAGCCTATAAAGAAAAAATAGGTCTTTTTTGTGTTATTAGTGCTCCTACATCAACAAAATTTACATTGCTTTCTTCTTGAAATGAACATTAAAGGGTTAAAGATCTACACATTTGCCATGCTGTGAGCTAAAAGTGAATACAGTTCAATAGATGTAGACGAGACAAATCTAGCGGAAGTGAAAATTCAGATTGGAACACTGGAATATCTCCCATGGTCACTATCCCACCTACTTGAATACCCCCTGCGCCTGTACTCATCAGCATTACCTTCATGGCTGCATATGAACAATCCCTCACAGTCTCTGCATTAAGCAGCTGTTCGTGCCACAACCCACCTCCTCCCTGTCACCACCTCATTAGTGGAGGAATCACATGTCATCAGCTCAGTTTCCACCCCCATCCTCGAGAGCCCAGGGGTACCACACTCTTATAATCTATTCATTCCTTCCTGAACATGTCAAGCGATATTCTTCCCGAGGTCTAATCACAAATGCACAACCATGCTGTCAGAATATATTATGCAGTCCCAAAATATATATAATTGACTACAACTAAATACACATCTTTGTCATCTCATCAAAGATGCACATAATGATGAAGTATTACATGCCTGAAATGTAATTATTCCATGTTGTTGGTAAACAAAACAGTGCCTACTGGCCTCTGCTTGTGTCTGTTTCATAAATACTGTTGCATCATCTTAACATTGTGTATGGGAGCTGGACACACATGTGTCGGTTATGTAAGACCTTCATTCATTAATTGTTGTGGGTGTATTCATATTTTCTTTGTTGACTAAACCTTGTGGGAGAAATGAAGGAACACGAATCAGTTTCAGTGAATATGTGAGTTATTTTGCATGTTGTTGTGTCCTCAACTCAAGTACTGAGTCCCTGCCCTGAAGCAGCCTGTCAGCAGCCATGTGTCAGAGGTGAATCATGTATGACTATTTCTCTTGTCTCTAGGTAACAGAACAATTAAAATGTGTCCTATATTTACATTTACTTTGTCTTTACTCCAATTTGTGCCAAGGATGGTGTAAGCTTTGAGACGAGACGATACGATGCTTCCAAATATGCAGTCGTGTCTTCTGAGGGTCGAACCTTTGACCAGGTTAGCGGCGAGTTGATGAGAAAGCTTCTCATGTACATCGGAGGAAGCAACGAGCCAGGTAAGAGAAACGTCTTCTTTCTGTTAGAGTATTTACAAAAGACACAATATGATAATATGATTGCATTTCATTTTACTGCTCATGTGCATTATTATGTGGTCTTTAGGGTGTCTTTTTGTTCCACTAAAATGTATTATTACTGTGAACGGGCTTGTCCCTCCATAGAAGTGACTCCATGAGGAAGTTGTGTAAAAAATTGGAAATTTGGTTTGAACTTATGAAAAAATATGAAAAGAAATATGTGTCAGTGACAGTTTGTCAAAATGTTCTCTTATTCCCCTCAAGGTGAGGCCATGGGCACAGCTACTCCCATCATCATCACTGTTTACCCACGGAACGATGGAGTTTTATCCCGGCGTTTGGTGGCAGGGATTCGCATCCCCACGATCTACCAGCAGGCCCCACCTCCTCCCACAGACACCTCCATCCGTATCGAGGAGCGACCAGGAATGACCGTCTATGCTCTGTAGGTCTTTCTGTGACGTATTTGAGAAACATAAAAATGGACATAAAGGAACCAAATGTTAAAGACATAAACAATAAAAAATACAAACTCTCCATATTGTGATCAAACAGAATAAAGATGGAATGTTCAAAGGCTGTATTTGCTACAGAAAGATAAGTCAGCCTCAGAAATCACAAAAAATGTAAACTTATGACTTGAGCATTTGATCAGCCCTAACAAATGTGAGTAAAATCCATGTATTTTTACTTTGCCTTGACAGACAGTTCGGGGGCTTTGCTGGAGAGACTGAGTACCGGGCAGAGGCCTTACGTTTGACTCGTACTTTGGGTGAGACAGCACCCTTCCAACGCAAACAGTACTTCTGCTGCAGCTTCGACCCACCACTAAAGCCTTATGGGCGTCGAAATGAAGTCTGGTTTTTACAAGAAGAGCCGTAGACACTCTGGGCGCAGCTCAAAGCACTCTTTACTCACCAAGGCAGTGTATCTACAGCATGTAGGTGACATCACAGAACTCTACTGACTCTGAGCTACAGAATGGAACCCATGAGCTCGTACTGTTTTACTCGTTTAAAGGTTTAGGTTCTTCCAAAAAAAATTTGTTTCCATGAATCTAAGTCTGAAGTAGTTGCAAATCAGATAGGAAATGTAGTGAAGAAATTGGTGAGTATCAAACAAATCTACAATTCTGATGGCTCAACAAAAGGCCAGTTTTGTAGTTTGAAGTTACCCTAAACCTTTTGAATGGTTGTGTATATTTGTAGTGGTAATGTGATAAAGCACATTCTTCTTCCCAGGATATATTGTATATAGGAATTGAGCCATAATATGTAGTTTTTGTTTTGAACTGTGAATGAAATCGTGACATCATCCATGTAGCCTTTTTGTGTACATCGATGTGTGTTAAATGGATGTTGCTATTTTAGTTTTGATGAATGGTTATGATGTAATGCAATATCTCAGTGTGACTTACTGTGTGGTAAAGTTAACTTCAAATCTATGTCACAACTTGTTAAAACATACATGTGTGGATTTTGTGGTGTATTTTTTGTAGCTGGTGTTCACTTTTGATTAGTGATCCCTCACAAGGAATACATGATTGCCAGCATTTATCCTCTTCAAGCAAAGCAGCTGGGAAAACCTGTTAAGAGATGGATCCGCACTGGGCACACAACTAGTCTTCAGATGTTAAGCTTGCTTTTTCATAACCGGATTTGAAGGATTGTAGTCATCTAGATTTGTGTTCATAGTGATAACCCACCCAGACAGAAGTGGAAATATGCAGACCCAACACAATAAAGATGTTTCTGAAAGTAAAGTAATTCTACAACCCCAACCCTCACTGTGACTCCAACCTTATCAATATTAACTCATATTATTAATCATTGTAGAAGGATGCATACAAGTAGTCCATGAGATGTAGAAGTCTTCCAGAAAACTAATATTACTAATATTTACCTTAGTTGGTAAAACACACATACACATGAGTATAACTTACAAAGAAGCCAGAGCAAGTAGTATGGTACTGTTTATTTGATTAAACAATTCAGAATTAGCAAAAGGCCAAGCAAAAACAAAATATAAATTGAGCCATTACCAAGCATTACATAAGGTAGGTTTTTCTTAATTTAATATGAAAAATGTTATCACTTCAGTAGCATCACTCTCCACTGCAATGATACATTAATGACAAGGCCATAACAGGCAGGGCCTTGTAACCCCACACTGGCGTACTTCCACAAAGACATGGGTTCTGTTTCAGCTTGGGTTTGCATACTTGAACGCTTCAAAATGCTTGAACTGACTAAGGGCCAGTGTATGTACATACATTAAATTACAATTCTCATTTACCCATTTCAATTAGTTTAATACATTAATTTAATGAAAAAAACACAACACGCCTTCACACTTGTTGGTCTACTGGACTCTATTCACTTCTGAAGAGATTACATCAGATCTGTTTGAAAAGATGTGAACTCACCCAAGTGACAACTGGACCAGCGCACACTTGATGCCTTCACATCACACAAACCAAAGCCAACTCAATATGAACGCACCCTGTGTCACACCATGTATGAGAGGAAATCTGTACAAAATGCTGTATTGGCAAAGTATACAAATATTATAATAAACATCTATGTTAAATCTACAAGTAATGTTCAATAATATATAATAGTTTAGGAAAATACCCCATATCATAATTTGTATTAGTTTTCAAAAATCAAAGCAATTATTTAATTACACACTTCTAAATTTATGAAAATAGATCTACAGATCGATGTGGAAAGGCGCACACTTCTCAGTGTGCATCGGCCTTAAGATTGCACTTCTCAAAAGGTCATATTGATCCCAAATAACCCTTTTTATTATGACTCAATCATGCTGGTGATTTCTACATTAAAAGCAGAAAAGTAAAGTCTTTGCAGCACTTCTAATTATTTTTCTTGTCAGGAGAGTTCGGTGCATATGGGGGTGGTCGCTCCTGTGGAAATATTATGCAATTAGCCGTTTTTTGTTGTTTGATGATCATCACATGCAAGTCAACTTACCGTGGGCATGTAGACAGTGTGGGGATTGTTGGGGTCATAATATGCACTGGCAGCTGCTTCAGCCGCCTTGGCATTTACTGTAGGAGAAGATAAAAAAAATCATTATTTCTGTCAAGTTCTTAGTTAGTTATACAGGAATTCATAAAATACATTATATAATATAAAATATATATCTTTTTTCAGGTTAAGAATCTCGTTTTCCAATAGTCTTCTTGACAAGAGGCAATAAACATGATTAAACTACACAAGATATCAAAGGAGTTCTTGCACAGCCGAAAACAAGCAAGGAAGAAAAAGTGTGACCTTTGTTGATGATGTCATCTGATAAGAGTATGAGACATCAGCAGCCAATTTTTTATGTTCTTGTGTTTGTTAACAATTCATACTGAGGCGGAAAAAATAAGATCTGACAGGAGTAGTGACACAGAAAAGAAGAAAAACACATCAACAAAACCTGGAGCTGTAGGGGCTGGTGTTGTCCAGTTCTGTGGAGGGCCAGGATATGGGGGTGGAGCCATGTAGTCATATCCAGTTGGGAACATTCCTTCAAACATAATTAAATATGAGCATTACTTTTTACATTATGAAGAAATACTCCTGATTTTAAAATGCTGAAAGAAACGCTTACAATGACATGTACTGTAAAATAGAGTGCATCTACCTGGAGCAGGCGGAGGATATGGATACGCCATGTTTCCAGCAGTGGGTGGGGGAACTGGGTAGTATCCATTAGGCTGAGGGGGCCCTGGATAAGGATAGGCCGGAGAAGGAGGGCAATAAGAGCTCATCATTACCGGTGAGGGATAACCAAATGCAGCAGCCCCATTTTGAGCGAGTGGTGCACGAGAAGCTAGAAATGGAGAAAACAGAAAAGGTTGATCCACAAATTGACAATAACCTATTTTAGCAGGGAAAATGCACATTAATTCACATTTCTGTAAATATAACAGAATGTTAATTAAGCTACAGTTTTAAGCTGTAGTTCCTGTGTGATGTGTGGGGATGCCATTAATAAACATATAAGTGAGAGGCTGGTGCTCTGTGATTGCCG
>JAPMNZ010962776.1:0-15812 GCA_029875035.1 Pomatoschistus microps | reverse complement strand
CCCAAAAAAGGGATTATGAGGAAGAAAATGGATGGATGGATAAATTATGTAATAATTAAGACAAACTTACCATGTGTGGCCAATTTGAAAAGATATTGTCCAAAATCAATGGCTCCACCAGACATAAAAGTCATTTTGAATTGAGCTGTGCCCTCCCAGCCACCTAGATGAGATTTCAATAATACAAAAATTACAATAATCTTCAATTAAGCTTGATGTTCTTCACAGCAGCAGCTACAGAATAATCTAGTTTTTAATTAGGCTGTTCCTGAAATAAAAAAGAACAAAAACAATAGATACAGTAATGTCATATACTTGGAATTACAGGTTCTGTTTGTTTGGACTTGCATTACTAATAGGCGCTCTTCATCTGTATTCTTCAATGTTGGATTCTTCACAATCCAACATTTTCTTCATTTTGAAGATATTGTTGGATTGTGGTTTAATAGGGGGGGAACAGAGGGAAGGTGTTAGACACTGGCTTACCTCCATATTCAGCCAACACATTCCCTTTGATGTAATTGGCTCCAAAGACTGGCTGTTCAATACTGCATCCTTTCATCAGATGATAAGGGAACATGGCCGAAACAAAATTATCCTTAGCATTATTGGAGACGAATACCAACTGAAACAAACACAAATAAGTGTTCTTAAATGTTCTTATTTGCACCACGTGATTTTAATAACAACATACCCTGTATGGAGTGAGGTACACATTGCCCTTTTTGGCTCCTTTTAACAGATCCACTTTGGTTTTGACATCATTGAGGGACAACTCCACATTCTTACATTCCCGGACAATGCTAAAATAAAGGAAACAATAGTGATTCGGTTTTTACTTTTGTGATGCAAGGTAACAGTTATGAAACCCAGTTAAAGCAAGGCTGAGCCATCATGTTAAGTAAAGTGCACGTCTTTTATAAATACAAATAAAAAAATAAAAAAATAATCCCAGTTTGGCATAATTTTGTCTTTTGTTGTATACATTTAGTCAAAATAAAACATTCATAAAAATAGTTTCTTCTTTGTTGTTGGTTGTATCCCGTTTGGCTTGCTAGCATTAGCATCTGTTAGTCAAAGCCTAGCTTGTCCAACAATTTCGAGATACAACTATCTGGTTATCACACAGGTTCCCACGCAGGACAAGGCGTGAATTCCTTAACAGCGACATTTAGTTTAGCTACATAACAATCATCCAACTGTTAACAATAACGCTAAGCTAGGCTAGCTACACGCATTAGGAAATAGATAGAAAAGCAATATGAAACATCGTATACGTTCATACTAAATATTCATTCATACGCAGAAATCACGCACCTTTCGCCATTGTTAATCAAAACACCACCATTTTGGGAATGATTACGATTTAAAGCCATGTTGAAGAGAAAGGACTCATCTGTTGCTTGATCCAAACACAGGACTCTCCGCTTACGTCACTGCTCCAGCTGACTGCACGGGACGCTGCGTCACGCAAAACATGACAACAGTTTTTAACACTTTATCTGTAGTTGTTTTAAAACAACAGGGCGTAAGCTATAATCAGAATTGGCTCGAATACCGCCCGGTTTTGGCTTCAAACCTTAACTGAAAAATACATCTCATGTTACAGAGTAAAATAAACAGCTGTTCGCAATTTACACTAATTAAGGATTGCCACGTGATCCTCGCTAGTGTAATTTTAGTCTGACAATGATGTATCCATTGAAGGCTTCATAAAATCTATTGTCTAAAGATATGTTTCCTTACTCTAAAAAAATGGTCTTTATTTTCGTTATTATTATATTTGGTGCGAGGTGTTTTTCATTCGAGAAGAGTAAACCCCACAGGAGGAAAAAATTCGCTTTACCGACGGTTACATGTTCTAGTCAAAGAATAAAAGCTGTGTTTGGTTCCCATGTCAGCAAGAATGTAACAGCTAAAGGTGAGTGAAGTTTCTGTCTCAACTTACTTAGATTGGAAATGGTTTCATTCAAATGTTCTCACAGATGCTACAGGTGTGGTCACCCCACTGTCTGAAAATGAGGACTTCTGTGGAGTCAAATTGATCACAGGAAGGAACAATGGTCTTATTCTTTTGAGCAAATATGACAGCTGTTTTGCCATTCACCAAGTAAGATGGGTGTTACACTCTAACTTCAATACAAATATTTAAAAAACAACTTTTTTCATTTCTCATTTCATCATTAGGACAAAGCTGTAGTCATTCATTTGCATGTCCAACTGAAAGGAGAAGAACAATGGTACAGGGTGAATATCAGTTGCCCTTTGATAAGGAGACACAGTGCTAGGATGATTTCGTCCCAAAACGGTGAGTACTTGGGTATAATTCAAATAAAAGCTATTCTTTTTGATCTGTGGTTGTTTTGTCAGCTTTGGAGGCAGAGTGCAATACCCACAAAGATTTGAGGGTGGGTTGTGGTTACCAGGGAATAAAAAGTGAGGACTGCTACAAACTTGAATGTTGTTATGATGATCATGATGATGATTGCTTCTACAAACTCAACTGTAAGCCATAATTATTCGGCTCACTAAAGAGTAAACATGCTAACATTTAATTTCTTCTTTAGCCTGTTCACTAGACCGACACTTTGTGTTCACTGTCACATCAGCAGACACTGGCTATTCCATTCCTCTGAGCAGACTGGTGATTAAGGACCATCCAGAGTGTATTCCTGCCATTACCACTCCAGACGCATCTGTTTTTAAGATTGGACTAATGCAGTGTGGGGCTGAAATAAAGGCAAACAGTTCTTTGTTTTAATACATTTTACAAATGGATGATAATATTTGTTTCTTTTTAGGAAGAGGGAGACATGCTGGTTTCTAAACTTAATGTTATAGATGACATGGATTCTTTAATTAGGTAAAATTAACAATTAATGCAATGATTATCATCGAAAGTAATTCATTTGTGTTCAGTCTTGAGGTTTCCTGTGAGTATGAGCTTTCAGAGTTGAAAAAAAGTAAAGATTTGCATCCTTTGACATTGCCGACAAATCCACCTCCTGCTGTGGCCTTTGGAAATGTTGAGGTTCAAATGAAAATAGCAAGAGGTTGGCATTATTTAATTGCATATTTGTTTTAAATGTTCATAACCATATTACTTTTGCATCTAGATTCCTCTTTTACATCCTTCTTTCAAGAAGACGAACTTCCAGTGACCCTACCGCTGCGTGATAATGCTCATGTAGAGATATCTTTTGTACAGCCACCCTCAGACTCCACGCTTTCCCTCCGTGTTAGAGAATGCTTTGCCTACCCAGAAAACAAACATTCTGTTTGGAATCTACTTTATGACGGGTTTGTTGTTGATTCACATGTTTGTTGAAATGCAAAGAATACGGTTCTTGGCATTTCACCTTAAATCAATGATTATAACCTATTGCAGCTGTCCTAACCCTCTGGATGATATGCAAAGCTCTATTCCTGTGGACAATCAGGGAAAGATTGCCTTTCACTCTCAAGTTAGGAGGTTTACTGTAAAGACGTTCACGTTTTTGGATCCTCAAACAGGCCATCACAGCACGGACCAAGTATGAATAGTATGCTACTAATCTCATCTATGACACATTCTACAACATATTTCTATTCATTAGGTTTACTTCTATTGTTGGGTGGAAATTTGTACTGAAAATTTAGAATGTGCCCAGTACTGCTCCATCACTTGTGAGTACAATTCATTTTATAGACTAAACTTCATTGTTTAAACTCAATACTTGCCTTACAGCTTCAGATAATGATAGGCAAAGAAGAGAGGCTTCATACACTTCTGATCACCTAAATCAAATTTCTTTGGGACCACTGCTTGTCGGACAGAATGATACGGATGTGGAAAACGATTCATGTCTGAAATCTCAGAAAAGTATGCTATATTGATCATATTGTTGGCTGTAAATGTCACTCAACCTTGTTTAGTGTTTCAGGTGACTGTTTATATTCTCTCTGGAGTTGGAGCTGCTCTGCTACTGATTTTGCTTTTTTTGGCATATACGCACCTCAGATGCGCAAGAGGGGTTCAGGCTGTGGATGTGCAAATTTGTACATAATTCAATAAATGGTTCCATTTCATGTTTTTAATTGTATTTTTAGGACAAAAAGATGCATACAATCCATATCTAAACTAAATGACCATTTTAATAGGGCTTGAACTTCCTCTGTGCCCTCAACAGGGCTATCCTTTGCTTATCCTCCTCAAACTTTTTTCTTAGTTCAGCAATGTCTGGGGAAAAAAACATTTGTAAGAAAAAGCATGTTTGGTTACATCTAGAAAGCAATACTTACGTTCTTTTTGAGTGTTTCTGTGCTGCCATGTGTAGAAATTCATGAGTTCCTTTCTCTTCTTTTTTCTAATTTCTTTTGCTAAAGTGCGCTGATTTGCCTTCTCGCTGTGGGGCCGGGCTTTAGCCCCCTTGTGCCCCTTTGTAACTTTGACCCAACCATCTTCGTCGTCCTGCTGCTTTTCCTCCTCTATTCTACGCTTTTCTGCTTCCTGTAACAGCCAAAACATGCAAAGGTCAAGCCAAAAATGTTAAACTGTGACAAAGGAAAAAACGCAACATTACCTCTTCTTTACGCTTGTCGTAGTCCTCCATAAAAGAGTCAACAATACCGTTCAGTTTGTCTGGCTGAATTTGAGATTTTTTATACTTCTGTATCCATTCTGTTACAAGAAGGCTCATAATTAGCAAATTACATTATGTAGGTGAGAAAATGGCTACTATGTAGATGGAGAAACTAAATTGTAATTACTCTGAATTCCGGTCTTGACTGGATGATCTTTGGTAGAGACGACAAAGGGCTCAGTGGGTGGATGAGATTTGGCCACTTTTATACTGGAAGAGTTTTCAAACACAATGTATGCCACTTTGAATCCCTGTGGAACATGTTTAAATGATAAATTAGTTTAGAATAACTAAATGGAGGCATGATCAATGGAATACAACGCACATGTTTTTCAGCAGGCCTAAAGATGTTTGAAAGGTTAATGTCCTGTTGAGAAGAACCTGGCTGGTCTCTTAATTCAACTGATGTTACATTTCCAAACTGAGAAAATAACCTTTCAGTAACAGCCTAAAACACAGAAGGGCGATGTTAAAGCAATCTAGAAATGTATACAATTGGGGGTGAACAATACCTTGGTGCAATATGGGGGAACATTGAGAACAAACAAGGTCCTGTCCAATGGTCTGCGTGAACTTTTTTCATCCCGAACTTTGTGCTCTTTGACATACAGTTTGTGTTCTGCCTCGCTGCTGGAACAAAACTTTATGGAGATCACTGTAACGAACAGACCAGGGTTAGCACACTTCCTGCTTATCACCAAACTCACTAAGCGTCACTGTGCGACAATAAAAGTACAAACCAAAGATACGTTTTCATTGACTGCCGCAGAAAGTAATAAATTTATGTAAGTACCTGAAAATCCTCCAGGAATAACACAAGCTCGATTTGTGGCATGTTGCTTCCCGGGGGCCGCCATGTTTAGATTAGCCTTTCACACCGGAAGTGAACAGCGACAAGAAAGTTAAGAAAATAAATGTTCAGATTACATTTTGTATTAAAAACGTTTGTCTTGCGTTTTTTTTATTCAGAAATAAACATTTGGAAGATGCCTCCTTAAAATCAACTAAATCAAATGGTACAAATGGGAAAAAATGTTTATGGAATTCTGTAACACAATCAAAAGCAAATGTCTGTATACAAAGGCTAATTCTAGAGGTTTTGAGCTTCACAAAGAAGATGCCTATGTTGACTGAGCAGAACTTGGCTGTAGACTTGTTTGCAGCAGAGGGCCACATAAAATTCCACAGGTGGCCGCAGTTAAACCGCGGGCTATGTTTGTTTAGAATGATGTGGCAAAAAAACGTCTAAGTTCTAGGCAATAACATATTTCTATTCCTCAATGCAATATTAAATTTCAAATAAACCCTGCCATTTAATTTAGAACACATTTCGCCCAGATGTTTTGAGTCTATGCATGCAACGGATTAGAACCAATACATATTACAATAATAAGAGGAAAAGGAGTAGAAATGTATTGTTTATTGATGAGACTACATAAGCTAATCATCCTAGAGACGCATGAGACGGACATACCAGAAAAGTAAAACGTTGAAATAAACCGTCCAACAAATACAGAACAAAGAATATACTTCATGTTGTATTTTGCGTCAAGTATGAATGACAGAAGCCCGGATGTCCAAAAACCCACTTGATTCATTCTGTTTTTTGAAGAAAGTAAATCAATTAGCATTTCCACTTTCATTATTTAACTTATTGGCCAATCACCACTATTCAAAGTTAAATGTTGATGTCTTCTGTATTCTTCAGTTTAGGCTGGGCAGAACTTTACTACTTAAAACATCCAGGGACATAACAGAATAACACAATTTCTCCACATCAGACAGATTTGGGTTTTGGTGTCCAAATAAAAACAAACATTCAATGGCTTGCAGAGATACAGCTGTGAATAACCATGTTTACAGTAAACAAAAAAAAATAAAAACCTCTGAATTTTCCCCATTCATGTGAAATATAGAATTGTTCATTTTAACACTAGGAATGAAGTAAAATATCAAACACAAGACATGAGCTAAATCTTTATGCGAAAAGCGGTAGCCTGTGAGTTGGGGGGTTCAGGAGTGGTCGGGGACTGAGCAGTGGACTTGAACAAAGCTTTGAGAATAGTCTGAGGATCCACCTCTGGAGTGGGCTGAGTGGAGGCTCGCTGACCAGCGGGGCGTGACAAGGACGGGGGGAGACCATCTTTCTTTGTTGAGCTGCCACTGCCAGGCGTATCACTCAGTCTCCTGCAAAATTTCACATTAATTCAATATAATGGGTTAAAGAAGGCATAGAAAAGTGAAGATAATATATCTCCACTGAACTAAAAAATAAGCCCGATAACTTTAGTTGCCACATTTAAAACCCCTGAAGCTCGATAAACAACTATAGGTGATGGGAACAAATCACTTTTGGCACCAGAGGTTTTTCCTAAAACGCTTGATTTGGAAATCTTAATTTCAAAAGCTATAACTTAAAAGTGATAAGAGGCTTTCTGTTAATTAAGATAAATATTTAGGATGGCCCAAAGTGAAAAGATTACATTTACCCATCTAAATTTGCAGAGACGGAACTCACATTGCCCCATGCTGAATGTTAAGGGAAGTAAAGTGCCCCAGCTGTAAGCAGCATGCCCAGACACGCGCTTCCCAAGTAAAGCGTGCACCTGCTGCTACGTCTGCCCTGCTTTCTCTAACATAGACATGACAAAGGCTTCTCCATCACATATTTTGTTTAGAAGCATGACGTTTTTTCTGAGTCAAGGAGGAAGTATGACAAAGTAGCTGAAGGAAAATTGAATATTTCAAACAGTGTTAAAATTTAATTGGCCATTTTACACAGTACTGCAATTTTAAACGGTACTGCATCTTGTCGACTTAAGTAGACCTTGGCGCCTAGAGGGTTAAATTACTTCATTCCCATCTACTCCTATGTGAGGGCATGAGTGTTTTCAGCAAGCCCCAGTAAAACTGTCAGAACAACTATTGTAGGTATTAGCACAGTCCATGTGCTTCGTACATGGGCTGTGAACTTCAACAGTTAAAGCGTATGGGTTACATGCATAGACACTTTATTATTGTTAGTTAGTTTCAGATTTGTTTAATTTTCTTAAATATTTAATAATCCATCTGTGGAATAATTAAACATTTCAGAAGGGCATTTGTTGCATTTAAGCTAGCATAAGGGGCAAATGTATGTAGTGTGCTATGGACAAGACCGCTCACAAGATCTGGCCGCAGATGTACTTAATATCAAAATTACTCACAATAAAATGGGCTGATCAGAAGTGATGACATTTCCCTGAATATGAAGATTACATTTCATGGGCTGACCTGCATTAAATTTAAATTAAAAAACATTCTTCAAAGATGACAATTTCTATTAATCATCAAGTTTATATAGACTCACCATCAAGACAGCGGTTATTATACTTCCTATAAGCACTAACAGCATCTTCTTTGCGGACAAACACCACCTCAGCCACGCCCACTTTCACTAGCCGTGCACGCTTTAAGGCACCACATACACAAAAGAGTTCCTATTGGGGGGGAGGAAAATGTCATAAAAAGCTGGAAACAACACAAAACATACATGCGAGTGATCATTCTGCTTACAACAATGTCCTCTTCAGTGACCCGAGGATGCAAATTATTCACGGTTATTTTTGTTCCCTCTAATGGACTAAATGTAGGCTTGAAAAATATTAAAATCAACAAGATTACATTACAGTTAAAAAAATACAAATCATAATTTTACTATAATAAACTTACCAGTGGAGCAGCTGCTGCTGTACTTGGGGCAGTTGTGCTTTGCTGAAGAGTTCTGGAGACTTGCTGTAAGGCTGCGCCAGAGGGCCGAGATGCAGGCGTGCTGGTGCTTGGTCGTGTGGGTGTCACCGGCACTGGAGGACGGGGTGCCGTGTATGCATCATTTTTCACCACTTTTGTGATTGGTGCTGACAAAGAAAACGAAGAACGCATACCACTCCCCTAAAAAGGAAAAAAACGAAGAGTTAAAATAACAACAAACTCTTATTCAACCTAAGTGAAAGATTTGATTTACCCGTGTTGATAGAATGTCATTAGAAGTTGTGATCTTTATTTGTTTACTAGCTGCGACATCATTTGCAAGAGGCTGGAAAATGTTATTGGAGTTATAGAAAGATTGAATACACATTTATATATTTTTTAAATCTACTAAACCAGTAGCAACACCTGAGTGGATGCGCCTGTCCCACTTGACAATCCCACTGGCCGTTGCTATTGGCAAAAAAAAGTTTGCATATTATAACTGATACCTTCAACGCTTAAACACTTCAAAAATATATGGTCACCTGAATGGTCTTTGTTATTTTGAATGGTATTCCTGCCTTTTCAGATGGCTGTGTTCCACCAAAGCTTCTTTTCAGGCTTAGTCTGTCTCGAGCATCCCTTAGATTCTGCCCTTGACCTGCAAAATGCCTTGTGTTGTTGGCACTTGTAGAAACACTCATGTTTGGGTGGATCTGTAGAGATGGCATCGTGCTCTGCAGCTGAGGTGGTAAAGCATGTGTTGGGGGATTCCCGGGATTGTATTGAATTTGTCCTTGTTTGCGTGAGTTAATCGTTTGACGAGCGTCTTGCACACCCCCTGCTCCACCTCGGCCACGGATTTTAAAACGAGCATCTTTTTGCCCAAGCTTTTCTCTGGCATCTTTCATTTGAAAACCTGGGGAGGAGAAAAGAAATGGAAAAAGGAAAACAATAAAAACAAGATTCAATCGTAAACACAGTAAAATTTCTTAGAGTTACAAGTGTATTTTTACCTGTAGCACCTGCAGCACCTGCAGCGCCTGCTCCACCCATGCGGTGTCGCACATCATTTGCTCCAATCTTTTGCCTGGCATCAAAACTTTTACTGACTCCCCCAGCACCTCGACCAAATGTTGGTCTGAAAGAAATGATCATTTCAGAATTAGAAGGTTTTTATAATTGCCATTGTCAGCCAATAAAATTCACAAATGCAGAAATTAAACTGATGGTGTTTGAAAGTGTGCAGATGCGTTAGCACCAGTCTCTGAAATTAGATTTCCGGTAGTTAAAGTAATAATAATAATAATAATAATAATAATAATAATAGGTGATTCATAAGGCACTTTTCATTCCACAGAAGTGGTACAGGAAAAGCAAAATATACAAACAGACCTACAGTGCAAACAAAAGTTAAAAACAGCTGTGGTTGGTAGATGGACCCAACTCAACTATTATAAGTTTAATAAAAAATGTCTCTTGAGTTTATCTTAAAAGCATCCAAGCTGTGGATGTTTTGATATTAATATAGGTTATAGTCATACATATGTTTTGCCCGTATTTGCGATTTTGTTGAAATAGGAGCTAGTTACTTTTAATGAGTGGTTATGGGCATTTTTTCTGTGTGCTGAGATATCCAGTCTATGAGCCATTGAGGTATAAAGTAGCCAGCATTAACAAAGATTTAATGTTTAAGAAATGACGGCTATCGTTCTGAGACAATAGATAAGAGAATGAAAGTAAAGGCAAATTGGTTTTCTACAGAGTACGTAGCGTTAATAGACAAACAACATTCAACGCAACGCTATTAGCTTTGCATTTGGCTAACTCTAGCTAAAGATTTGCTAGCTACATACTATTTGCTAAGCGAAATGGTTAGCCTTAGCTAAAGCTAGCACAAGGGAACCGCTAAGCTCATGTGTGCCCGGTTTACGAACAGATTCCACCAACTTGGTTTCAACTTAATGAGAATTATACAGAACAAGTATCGCTTACCGCTTTACAATTGCCTTAACATTAATGCCGCGCTGTCGGATCACTTCGTCCAAAGAAACGTCTGCCATTTTCTCTCAGTGTGAACAAAGCGCATGCGTGATGTATATACAAACACTTACCGAGGCTGGCGTGGTCCACGGAAGGTAGAGTGGTACGACATTAAATTACAGTTAATATATACTAAGTTTCTCTACCCATACAGTCAACGACAATTCACTCTCAATAGTCTAACTAGAGGCAATGTTCACTCCACGCAAGACTGCACGTCTACTATCGACTACTTTGGTCTGAACATTTAGAATCGTCATAGAATATCTTTGCCCATAATGCTTTGCGGTCATTGTGTTATAAAATTGTGCGTTTATTAAATAAAGTACTCACTACAATAGTGTTCTCATTGAAAGACTGCGTACGCAGTTGTTAATCTAAATATGTCATACATATCAGCTAAAGGCACATACAGAGATATAGCCAATGACTCCTGCGTGTTCTGTTGGCACCATGAGCGAGGTATTATGAGCCTTAGGATGAACAAGCTGTTCCTCCTCTTAACTAGTTATGCCTTAAACTGATGAGTAAGGAAAATAACGATGCGGGGTGACGCCCGCGTCCCTCGTGAACTTACGAGAAGAATTTTTGAAAGGGCACAGGTCCGACTGCTGAGGTGACTTGCCTACTTTGCGAGATGCCTCGCGGTACAAGGATCTGCCCCGATCCTCTAATGGTTAAACATAAGGACACCTACAATCCTCTTCACTGACTGTTGCCGACATCACAATCCACTATCTAGTGTGCACAGACAGGGATCACTGCTTTACTAGACATGGCACACTTTAATTTAAACGTATGTACATGCAATATTGCTAAGCCTTATCATACCGATTAAATGCCAACATAGGTAAAACTGTTCAGTAATAAAGTGAATTAATGTTTTGCACACACAGTTGCCTAAACGAAGAGAACGCCCATATTTTTCAAACCAACAAAACCAATGTTCAGTATCTTAGTTTTGTGTATTGTACTTTCGCTGCATCATCTTTGTAAATAAGTATATCGTAAAAAAACAGCTTTTATATTGCCACTTTTTACAAAGTCTGTTGACACTATTTACTCTGTGTTGGTCACTCAATGGCGACCTCTATTGTAGATGTAAAATCATGGCAGGTAGACATTACGATGGAAACATACAGTCTATGATGGAAACACGTACATGCTGTAAACCCAAACCAAATGTGTTGGCATGTAAAATATAGATAATCTGTCTCAAATAATATTCAGGGTAAACGTTTTAGGTTATGTATGGGATTTTGTGTTCAATCATATGAAATAACTCACTAAAATGTATCCAGTCATACATGTTTAACTGAGAAACAAAAGTTTTTGAAAAGTATTCGCTCCAAGGCAATTTCTCCTCTTGGACACTAGTTCCCAAGGCTTAAAAAAACATTTGTTCGATAAAGGTACAACAGCCCGCAGCATGTTGACACAGTTGACTTCATAGTAAACACAATTTGGCTCAGGTCATCCAAAAGATACAGTACTTGTATCTGTCATGTGTTTTTTGTTTTGTTAAAGCGGTTCACACTTGAGCACTCGGCACAGTGCTGACGCACCAGTGTCGTTCGTCCCATCCCTAAGGCAGGGACTCCAAATCCCACAATCCTCTTCGGCACAGCAGCGCGACCTCCAGCCTCACTCATTCGTTCATCCCACAGTTTGTCCTGAGATTCGAGCATAGACTGTAGGTCGTGCAGGTAACGGCGGTGAAGAAATGGCATCAGCCCTGTCTCGAGCCCTGAAACTGCCAGGTAAGAAATGTTTGTGCATGTTTTCATTAATGTAACCGCAACATTCAAAGAAGGCGGTTCAAAACAGGCAACATCTTCTCGAAGACATACCCACCTCATTCCGATGCCTGATGTGCTTGATCTATGCCGCCTCGTCATCTATTAACTCACTTCACTGGCGTTATTTTATTGTTTCAACATTAAATGACAGACGCAATGTTAATGCCACGAAAGAATGTCCGTCACGTTCATTTGCGTGAGCTTATTCAGCAGTGTTCTTGTGTTGCTAGCTGTCACTCTGCTGCACACCGTGGCTTCATTATTTGCTTCATCTTCAAATCAAAAACACTGAAAAGCTACGAATATCTCAAACATCGCGTCACCCCGAGTTATCCCACCGATATGAGGAGGACGTGGGTGGAATTGGTATAGAGTGAATGCTGATTGTGGTGTTTTTGTCCATTTAAATCTTGTTCACGGCGTTGTTTACTGGTCGCAATTGTGCTAAAGCAGGATTCCACAATTTGAAAGAAAGAAATATTATTCATTTCACACTAACGAATAGTGCTTTATTATTAATTCCAAACCAGACCCACGATTAATCATATCACAACTTGTTTCTCCGGTTTGCCATGAAATAGGTTTTCGTTATTCAGTTTTGATTGTCAAAAATCTCGTACTGAGTGGTTCAAATTATCTTTTGCAATTTGCTTTTTTAAGACAATTGTAAAGGTAAAGGTAAAGTAGCACTTTATGTAGCGTTATCCCCTTAGGGCAGGGCTCGACATTAACGGTTGTCCGCTTGCCCGGGGCCCGGGGCCACTAATGATTTGGGAAGGACGGACAAGTGCGATGTCTTTGCAAGTTGCCCGATCGGGCATTTGATGTATCTTTAACCCTTTCAGGCCGGGAACGGCTTTCTTCCTCTAGAGGACACGTCTGATTATCTTTTTTGAGGAATGCTCTTCATTGGTAAATTCTCTGGACCAATGAAATGCATCAGCGAAAAACCAGGGATGAAAATGTTCCGCGCGATTTCCGACTTTTTTCCGATGTGTGACCGCATGTACTTTGCTGTTTGCTGTACGTACTCGAACGGAACTCACATCCTCCGTTCTGCCCGCCGCTTTGTCAACAGCTCAGCGAACGCACATTGAGAAATACTTGGGCAAGTAACTTTTGACATTGGGCAAGTAAAATATAAATGGTACTTGCCTGAAGGGCAAGTGGCTGACAAAGCTTAATGTCAAGACAATGAAGGGATGAATTCATCATCAATCAATCAATTCATCCCTACAATTCATTGTTACACATGTCATGTCAGATACGTTTGCCATTATTGTATTTTAATTATGTATTGGAATGAACAGACATATTAATTAATTCTAGTCGCAGGGGTTGGTTTCACATTGGGTGATGCATATTTGCATTGAATAAAACACATTACAATATAAGTTACAACAGTCCACACACACTTTACACTACTTGGTCATTTCTCATTCCATTTTTATGTTCATAATCCACTAAAGAGATCATAATGTTTGGGTTAGGGTTAGGGTTAGTCCATATTTCTTACCCACATACCCTCATTGCACACATCCAGTTATTGCACAAATCCTGCCAATGACCCGTATAATTTACTTGTAATTATTCTCATTATTTGCTTTGCGCCGACTCAGTTTCATGTCTGGTTTATAATTACAGAAATTTTTCGAGGGACAGTAATACATCTGCTGTCTGTCCTGGCGTGATGTTTTTAACGTATAAAACTCAAATGAAAATGTGATTGTTGTGTGTGCAGGGAAGAAGGGCTCAGAGCTGGGTGACTATGACCCTCTGACCCAAGCGGACAGTGAAGACGAGAGTGAGGAAGATGACCTTGTGCTCAGTTATCCTCGGAACGGCCTGGGTCGGGACAGCGGCCTGACCCCCAGCGGCAGCAGGTCAGGCCGATTTGTTGGGGCGGTGGATGAAATGCTGGATGAAGACGACTTTGATGATGACGACTGGAGAGAGCATTTGCCGAGCCTGGACGGAGAGGACTCGAAGGACATGCAGAACAGAGACCAGCGGCGGGGGTCCGGCTCTGTCGTGGGGGGTCGCAGCACGGACATTGATGCCAAGAAACTGAGAATGAAACACATTGTTCGTACAGTTGTATTCCTCGTGCCGTTGGTGTGCGCTACACTGCTGGTGTTGCTTTGTGCGTTTCTTATTCCCTGTCAGAAAGGAAAACTTCGGCCACAATGGGAAAGAGCATTAGGGGAAGCAGGAGGTACGTAGCATGGAAAGAGTAAAAAAATAACTATATTGTGTATGTAACTGTTGTCTGTGTTGTGTCGCCATAGTGCGGTACCCACTCAATGTTATTTTCAAGATAAAAAAAGAGAACTGATGTCCCGCTGTGGGGAAATCTTGTTGTTGCAGCGCACATACTGGACAGTAGTAAGAGCACACAGAGCGATGTAGCTGTGAATGCTAACTAGCTGAAAATGCTAGATAAGAGAAAGTGACATTCAGTAGACGCTCTAAAATTACAGTATTGCACATTGCACATGATTGCAGTATTTACTCTTTGCAGATGAGGTGATAAGTACAGGCTCAGCAGTTCTCATTGTGCAGTCTGACAGCAGCAGGGAGGAAAGACCTGCAAAACATCTCCTTCCCACAGCGAGGGTGGAGCAATCTGTCACTGAAGCTGCTCTTTCTTTTTATGAAGATTTTGGATCATTTGGTCATTTAGAATAGGAAAATGAATGGAGGTTATTTCTGTACTGGCCCCATTCTCAATAACATGACAGAGTGGAGGTTTGCAATGAGAAAATGCATCCTCAAAAGAAATTCTATGACGATAATATTATTGAGTAAAGCAAAGATGATGAAGGCCTTGGCTCTACCCCTGGTCTCAACTTTAACGTAAATATATATAAGTGGTACCTGCTTGCAAATTGTTGTTATGAGCTGAATCTGAACTTGCTTGCCTAATGATGGGTGTGCTGATCCTGCAGGCATCACTCCTCCAGCTATGGCATTGTGGGACGTAAACAACGATTCCGAAGGGGATGTGTTATTGGGTGTGACTGAATCGCACATGCCTGGAAACAAAGGTATTAAAATGGTTAGCCACATTTTCAGAATATATTTGACCACAGTGTCTTTTTTTAGTTTACAGTGCGGTGGCTCTGTCTGCTGTAAGTGGACAGATTATATGGAAGAAAGCCACACATGAGTGGGTGATGTACATCCAATGCGGCCTGCAGATCAACGCTCAGAAGTCACAAGTATGTCTCCTCATCAGTAAATCCATTCTGATGGCAGTTAATGGAACAACAGGTGAGTGACTTTATTAGCCTATGTGATATCTTTGGTTCTTTACTTGTTCTAATGAAATGGCAACATGTCAATAAAATGAGTTAAAGTCAGTGAAATGAGGGCGAGGAGGGATTTGTATTTTATTTGGCACTGATTATGTAATCCCTTGTTTGCACTAGGGGGGGAATGAGTTCTGTTCTTGTTTATCCGTAAAATAATCAATCCAAAAATACAGCCAAGAGCAAAATTTTCTGGTTATTCTGCTCTATTGTTGTTTGTAAGTAAGTAGTAAGTAAGTATTTATTTATATACCGCCTTTTCACTCTAACCAGAGCCTCAAAGCGGTTTACAATTGTTATTTTTGGGC
>JAPMNZ010962755.1:0-10773 GCA_029875035.1 Pomatoschistus microps | reverse complement strand
ATATTAAACGGAGCATGCCTGATCCATACAACGCAATAGTTGTTCATAAAGAGTATGTCCACCATCAAACTTCATTGAAAGCTCATTCTGACCTCATGAGACCAAAACAAAATCTCAAAATGGAACAGAACCACACCCCTGTGAGGTTTGAGACTACAATGTTTTTTATCATTATTATTCTTTTTAACAATAACACAATGTGTCTGGCTGCAAACACTTAAAGAAATGTTTTTTCCTAATTAGATTTTTAAAAAAAAGGTTAAACTAAATAACCAAATGAAAAAAAAAATCCCATCTTTGTTCTTTGATCCACAGACTTGACAGACTTCCATACGGCTGTGGGATGTGGGAGCGTTCATAATGGACACTGTAATCCCGTTTCACAGAGCGCTTTCAAACTGGGCCACTTATAGAAGCACCTTATAGCCAACACCCCTGACGTCCTGACCTGTATATTCCAACAGCACTATTGTGTGTAAGCAAACAAGTGAACATCAAATATAGTGCAATAATCTCAGCTCACATTAAAAGTGGTGCTTATCATGCGTGAACGTGCCAGTCATAGCGCACATGGTGGACGCGTGCGGAGGGGGTTGGCGACCGCAGAGCCCCCTGCTGAGATCAGAGCGCAGTCAGCAGCCAATCAGGCGCATGCTGGCTTCGAGCATGACCAATGGCAGCTGCCCCAACAATCTAAGCACTTTCCCTTTCATTTTGCTCTAAAATTCTCCTTTTTCTTTCATCGCCGTCTTTGCCTGTAACCACAACTCCTGCATCCTTTGTTGAGAGGCTGTAGAGAAAATGCCAAGCAATTAAATGGAACATCCAGCCTGTGAATAAAAGTGAAAAATAATAATAATTCAAACAGCAAAGATGTGGACAGATGTCCTTGATAGAGAAAGTTACAAAGGTCCTTTCACTGTGAAATGTTACATGGAACGTTCAAAGAAATTGAATTTATCTATTCTGTGATACGAGTTCTTAGCTGTTTTGTACGGTATGTAGGGTTTCATATTGGGCAACAATACCCCCCATCCCCCCGCCTGGGAGCGGCCTCAGTCCTGCCCCACGTAGCCTCGGTCCTCGTCTTCGTCCGTGGGAGTGGATGAGGGCCTTTCAGAGGTTTCTCACTTTTTCCCATTGTGTGTAAATGAATTTTTCTTTGCCGATGCAAGAGGGTCTAAGGACAGTGGTGATGATCCAAGACATCTATGGGCATATAAAAACATTTATGGACATAGGTACATATAGGGATATCCGGGTTGAACGAAACCAAGCAATGTCAAGCCGAGGAAAAACAAACATGGGCGCCCAGCAGGACAGATGTGTAGCTGAGGCTATTAAGTCTCCAATATATAATCTCCGATTTAGTTTTTGAAAGATGAACAGCGAGAGGTATTTTGTGCTTTTCTGGACGGCAAAGATGTGTTGTGGTTTCCCTGGGCGCACGTCAATGACGATATATTAATTTGTTACCAAACAAGTCAAAACCGTGGTAGGCGGGCAAACAGCGTCACTTCGCCCAATCAGCTTGCTTGAAGTATTCTGCTGCCTGCCCCTCCTTTCCACTGAAAGGATTCTCTGGCAGAAGTCCCTGATTGATATTGTGGAGAACTCATTTGAGTCCTCCGCAATCATCAATCGGGCCTTTGCCAGGATAGGGTCCTGCCGTTGCACCCCATCTTTTTAGAGTTTTGTTTATTGTGATCAGAACAGAGGTTCTGTTGCACATTTCTATTTTTGGTATGATAAACTTTTGTTACTTTTTGAACCTCCACCTACCGTCTCTGTTCCACGGCCATTTAATTTTGTTATTGAGACTAGGCCTAGACTTGTGGCTCATAATACCCTAATAATAATAATAACATTAATGTGTATAGCACTTTGACCTTTGACTAGCATTCAGACTGTTGGGAAGGATTACCCGGGTAGGTTAAATAAACCTTCTTTGGCATAGCTTTCTCAATCACGGATGGTAAAAAGATTTAAAATGGTATTTTACATAAGGCCAATTTACAATGAATACAAATACAAATGAACCACTGCTCTAATCATCACGGACTCTGTTCGTGTCATGAGGTGGACTTATTGATTTTATCTGGTTTTATTTTGATATTTTTTGAGTTTTACTTTTTGTCTCCCTGTGCTTATTGAATATATTCAAACCCTGCACTTTTCTTTGCTTGTCGTTGATCAACTGTGTTTTCATCACTGTTTCTTTTTAGTTTGATTATGGAGTTCTGCACTCGTCTATACAGCTCACTAGTGGTCAAACCAGCTCATACAGTAAGTGGTCATATCAATTGCTATGTCACTCGGTTAGTCCACTTCTTCTAGTCTTGGTGGTAACAGATTAGAAGCATTTACTTGGGGCCACACGTATGTTTGATTGTGTCGACTTTTCATTTGGCAACAATCTTTAATGAGGATTTCAAACTCAAAAACAAAAGAAACGAACTGAAGCTGAATAGTTGCCTTGTGTCCCATTCCCCTTGACCCGAGCCCTGCCTCCCCACTCTATCAGATTATTACGGCCTGGTCCGACCACTAAAGACACGCACACAACATCCATCACAACACTCAAATTCTCAGTGCGCGGTTTCGCCTGGTTCCTAATTAAAACGCCCCTCCGCTCGCGATAATTAGACTTTCATCTCCCCAGGATGCCACGGCCATGGATCCATTCTGCTGCAGGCCTGTGTGAGGAGAACACATCCACACAGTTCTCCTCCGGGGCAACTGCCAATAATTAAAGATATCCATTGTGTTTGGAGAAGCCCTTTACCGAGGAAAACAGAGGACTGCGCAGGCTGATAACTCAAGAGCAAACGGGGGCTGAGTGTCGGCTGAGAGAACGGTGTGAAGACGGAAAACAGCGGAAATCAATCCGCATTCTTTAGGAAAAGATTTCAAATAGAATGCATAACTTGTTAGAAATCAAGTTATAAATATGTAAATGCTCTGATTAAATTATGCTTAAGAAGGAGCTTGCCTGCATACATTGACGTAGGCCATAATTAGCATCAGTGTCTTTAGTCTTCGGTGTGTTTTGTGGAAAATAGTTAGATTCTTTAATGAGAGGTTTAACAGGTTCAGAGGCAGATGTCATTTCAGGGCATTATTGCAGTGAGAGCTGCATCCAAACAGGTCCAGACTTACTTAGAATTGACATTTAAAATCCATCCATCCATCCATTTTCATCCGCTTTATCCGTTGCCGACCAGTCGACCCAGTACGCACACACAACATCTGGCTCTTGGGACGTGGAACGTCACCTCACTGGGGGGGAAAGAGCCCGAGCTTATGGGGGAGGTAGAGTGATACAGACTTGAAATAGTCGGCCTCACCTCCACACACAGCTCGGGCTCTGGAACCCAACTTCTTGAGAGGCGTTGGGGTCACGGGGAGAGGTGGCAGGCTGGGGTGGCCATTCTCATTGCCCCCCATCTCAGCCGTCACGTGTTGGAGTTCTCGCCAATGAATGAGAGGGTCGTGTCCCTCCGCCTTCGGGTGGGGGACAAGTCTCTCACTGTTGTGACAACCTACGGGCCTAACAGCAGTGCAGAGTTCCCTGCCTTCTTGGAGTCCCTGGGAGGGGTACTGCACACTGCACTAACCGGGGTTATTTTCCTAGGGGACTTCAAAACCCATGTGGGAAATGCCACTTGGACGCCACTTGGAGAGGGCTGATTGGAAAGAACGGCCCCCCTGATCTGAACCCAGGCTGTGTTCAGTGTGGACTTCTGTGCTAGTCACAGTATGTCCATCATGAACACCATTCTCGAGCATAAGGGTGTTTACCGGTGCACATGGCACCAGGACACCCTAGGCCAGAGGTTGATGATCGAATGGGAGGAGTTCGGAGAGTCCATGGAGCATGACTATCGGTCGGCCTCGAAAAGGTTCTGGCAAACCATCCGGCGCCTCAGGAGAGGAAAGCGGTTCTTTGCCAGCACTATGTATGGTGCGGGTGGAGAGCTGCTGACCTCAACTGGGGATGTTGTCGGGTGGTGGAAGGAATACTTTGAAGTTCTCTTCAATCCCCCCGTCACGTCCTCTGTTCCAGAGGCAGAGGCTGAGGATGTTGGGGCAGATACTTCCATCTCCCTGGCTTAAGTCACCAAGGTGTTTGGCAGTCTCCCTGGTGGCAAGGCGCAGGGAGTGGATGAGATCCGTCCTGACTATCTAAAGTCTCTGGATGTTATGGGACTGTCTTGGCTGACATGTCTCTGCAACATCGTGTGGTGCTCGGGGGCGGAACCAGTGGAGTGGCAGCCCGGGGTGGTGGTCACACTCTACCAAAAGGGGGACCGGAGGGTGTGTTCCAATTATCATGGGATCACACTCCTCAGCCTCCCCGGTACTCCAAGGTACCGGAGAGGAGGCTTCAACCGATGGTTGAGTCTTGGATCCAGGAGGAGCTGTGTGGTTTTCGTCCCTGCCGCGGAACACTGGACCAGCTCTTTACGCTCCACTGGATACTCGAGGGTTCATGGGAGTTCGCCCAACCAGTCCACATGTGCTTTGTGGATTTGGAGAAGGTGTTCGAACCATGTTCCCGGGGTGTCCTTTGGGGGGGTCTCTGGGTGTACGGGGTCCGGGGTCCTCTGATGAGGGCCGACAGGGTCCCTGTATGTCCCTGTCGGCCCTTCTGATCTGACATACTCTTAAGACCGAGAGTAAGTCAGACCTGTTCCCGGTGCATGTTTGCCTCTGGCAAGGCTGCCCTTTGTCACGGGTTCTGTTCACTGTGTTTATGGACAGAATTTCTAGGCGCAGCTAGGGGTCGGACGGGGTCCAGTTCGGGGAGCACAGGATTTCATCTCTGCTGTTTGCGGACGATGTTGTCCTGTTGGCTTCAACGACCCAGGACCAGCAAAATGCACTGGGACAAGGGGTGTAACATTACGTTTTTAGAACGAAACGATACATATCAATTCTTAATTTTTAAAATTATACAATTCCGTACGATACAGTAGATTTTGAACGATATATTGCTGCAGTAATATTGGCTTTTTCTGTAAATAAACCTATTACAGTAGTTCAAACTTCTCTTCTCAAATCTAACTCAGATTTAAAGTGCTGCACAAGAAATACAACTTTTTGCAAATTGAACAAAAATATTTATTTCGCCTAAGAACTAACTTATAAATAACGCTCATGAATAAAAGATGATAAAACAGATCTATATCAATGCAGTGCTTAACAAATGTTTTACAGCGCCACCTAAGTGTTTAGAATAAAATATATATTTTTTTTTAATAGGAATGAATCTGAAGCTAGATTTGATGGAAATAAGTCCAGACTTAACAAGAACTATTTCGTTATTCCAATTGCTTATTTTCTTAATGAATATTAGATAAGAATCATACTGTTAATTTGAAGTTTTTGATATAGTATTACTAAAGTTCTTTATGTTGTCATGACAGGTGGTCCTCAACTTTTGTTGAGCAGTGAGCACTGTACATTCTAGTGCTACATATTGAAGCCTTTAGCTCGTATAGAACTTTGAAAATAGCAGCAACACCTATTTGGTCTCCGCTCTTGCAGTGACTCTTCTGCTTTGCCAGCGATGCCGTGGCGTCGGTACAGATGCGAAGAGAAGCGTAGCGAGACGAGTAGCTCTACAAAGCCAATCGCTTTGTCAAGATTGCCCCCTTTTTTAAGTACCTCCTGACTTATGAACGCAAATGTGGAGGTTTAAAAAAGCCTTTCTGCAACTGCTGCTACCATTATCCATGTTGTGAGCTTGTGATTTAAATTTACTGCGCCACCGGAAAGGCTTGTTGATGACACAGGCAAAAAACAAATTAAATTTGTTTAGATACACATTCAGACAATAAAGATCATTACTATAATTCCATTCCAAAGAAATGTGCGGGGTTGCGTGTGTCCGCGGAGCACTTGCTGTATGAATTCAAACGGGATTTTGCATCCTCCGCAGCCGCAGCCTTCTCCGGCAGCTGCAGCCGCTTTGAACAGCGGTTCCCGCTTTGACAACACAGTGAGCGCGTAGCCATAACGTGGCCATATACCCAAGACCATATACACGCACAGGACCATACTCTTCTTGTTGTGTGCGTGTCTTTCCGTACCCAGTGTACACAATACAGCGCAGCAAGAAACAGTCCGCATCTCCTGAAGCGCCACTAAACTCGCTAAATTAAAGCTGAGGTACCTACATTTTCAGGTTGCATTAACAGTTCATGTTGGTTGTGCCCAAAAGCAAAATGTTGTAAACAAGTCAAACAGATTTTATGACAGCCATTGGCTGACATTACTTTGAAATGTGCTCTCATCCCTGTAACAAACAACAGTTTTGGTCTGTGTCCATCTCCCTCACTTTGTAGTGACATTTTTATTACTCTCAATGTTGACCATTGCACTTTATTAACTGCAAATATCTTGATCCTCTACAGTATGTGCTTCCGCAAACCGTATAAATAACTGTAAAGAAAAAACACAACAAAAAAAAACGACCCGGGCCGCCAAGAAGGCAAAAAATGCCCAGCCTGTTTTTTGGTCCAAGTCCAGCCCTGGAAGGTAGAGGCACAATGGGTCCACTTGAGCCCTTTGTTTCCAAACTGTGACATTTAACTTGTTCTAAAGAAATGTAACTCACCATCAAATCCACAAGGTTCAGCGTTTTTTTTCCTTGTACAATCATAAACATTATAGGAATCCATCCCGTGTATAGCAGCACGAAACAAATTGTTGCATTTTTGGAGCAAGTGTGGCTTTACAGCCTGCAGGCGGGCTCTGTGCCACTTTCTTTCATCCTCATTTTCAATTGGTTATTTGTCCCGTCAATTACTCGTAAAAGGGACTCGTCTCCTTTCACTCGTCCTCTGACCTCACTTTCTTTCTTCCGGTTGTATCGTGTTTACGTCGCTGTTCCGAATCTCAGTGTTGCTGCCATGGGTCCGCTTGTGTTGCCGTGACTTGGGCCGTGTACTGCCCCTTTCTAACCAGCTCAGGTGAGCGGCTACAGCGCTAACCCAGATCGATGCCATTGAGCCATACGGTGCACTGTCGCCACCTTGCCTTACCCAGGTACAAGTTGCCTGCTGTCCCAAAACAACCATCGGATAGCACAACAATGTATAATAAGTGACCTTAATCATGTTGAAGTGACCAGAATCATGTTAAAGTGACCAGAACAGAAATCATGTATTAAATGTATTTATTTGGTAACCTCCGTGCACCAGCCTCTGTATTATCACAACGAACCTACCTCCTTTATTTTGATATATTGTGGATCCGGCTAATATTATCCACCACACCCTCCGGAATACCACACAAGTATTTCACTGCTGGCGTAAAGTGTCAAGATCATTACAATGAAGAATTCTTTTTGGACAAAAGCTGCTCCATTTTACACCTAAAAAAAATCACGCTCAACTCATCACATGTGTTGAGCGTGTCTGCGCGCATCACACACCTCTTCATCAAGAACACACACATANNNTCACACACCTCTTCATCAAGAACACACACATAAGCTCACACACCTCTTCATCACAAACACACATGTTCACACACCTCTTCATCACAAACACACATGTTCACACACCTCTTCATCACATAACAATGGGAATGATCCACGCGCCGCTGGTAATTATGACATCTCTGATTGTGAGGATGATAAGCGTGAGAGCAGTGAGGGCATGTGTGTCATGCACCCAGAAACAAAGAGGTAAAAAGCACTCTGCATGTGTCGACTCAAATCATTTACCAAATTAACCGTATCAGAATTATTATGAAAGTGCGTTACCATGGATATAGCATCAATTGTCTGTGGAATGTCTGTTATAAAATGAGTATATTATTGGTTTACTGTAAAGGGCCAAGTCGTCCGTTTTTTGAGGGCTAAATGTACACAAGCAATCCATTATATTTATATTGGAGTATTTATGGCAGAGAAAACCCGTTTCTGTGGCACAGGTTTGACGACATGAAACTCATCAGTGTAATGTGGAGACAGCAGTGATGACAGCTCACCGAGTCACCTCCAAAATCAATAAGAGCACTGCGCTCCATAAGTGAATCTGCATCCTGCAGTATTTATCCCACTTATGCCCTTGGCCGCGCGGATAACTCACTTAGCAACGATCACCTGAGTCAGGTAGAAAAGACACGCTCTGGTGGTGGAAGGAGCGGGACGGACCACAAACAAGGACAGTGGAGGAAGGGATGTGCACCAGGTCTATGGGCAGCTCTAAATCTTCCATACAGCTCCTGCGGACAGCTCCTCTCAACACCACTTCTGAGGTGCTTTGGAAAGGGGGAAGTACTGACGTTTGTTTTTTCAGAAAAAGAAAAGGAGAGGACCATTTTTTCACAATTCTTTATGTTGGACAGACAAAGAATATGTTTAAGAAACATATCAGGAACTATATGTTTGTTATGGCCGGCACGGTGGCTGAGTGGATAGAAGAAGGTCCTGGGTTCGAATCCCGGTCCAGGGCCTTTCTTAGTGGAGTTTGCATGTTCTCCTCGTGTCCTCGTGTACTCCGGTTTTCCCTAGCACTAAAAACATGTACAATAGATCTGGCATGCACCTGTACTGGCGACCCCGCTCCCATCTCTGTAGAGTGAGAGTACAAATGCTCAAAAAAATTACAATTGTAAACCGCTTTGTGAATCTGGTCTGTGAGAAAGTGTGAAAGCTTCGCAGCTGCAGACATGTGGTGTGGTGCTTTTGGCTCATTTGAAGACTGCATCTGAAGACTGCGTGTGGGAGTCTGCAGACAAAACTCCCCTCCGAGAAGCCCACAGAAGCAGATAAAAATACTCCATCAGTTCTGCCCAGGCTGGTGGAGTAGAGAACACTTCCAGAACTGCACAGACTGCACAGACCTGCTCCGCGCCCACAGATGAGGATTCTGCTTGATATGAGAACAGAGGAGGCTTTTTGGAGTCAAACCTGAACATTTGTGCCCAAAGTGAGACATCCTTCACTTTTGGGTGTTTGGGGGAACTTACAGCTGGGTAAGCTCACCTGCTCAGCTTTCATGTCAGTGTTCACAGGAGCTCATGCTGAGGTGGGTCTCTCAGAAGGGGTTCCATAGGGCATCAATGCAGGAGAGGAAAGGACCGGAAAGAAGAACTCCCCAGTGCAAAAGAGAGATGGATTTATTCATCAGCAATCACAGAGCAGCATTCACAAAATCAACATGGAATCATAACACGTATCCATTTGAACTAATGAATACCAAGAAATGGATTAAGGGGAAGAAAATGGATGGATGGATGGACAACACGAATAAATGAAAACGGATTTATCGAATTATAAATGAATTGTGTGAAGTGATGAGAGTTCGGGAATTTGGAGAGATCTAGACGCAACCAACTCAATCTACTGTATTAGATGCATACATAGCTGTTAACACACCGAGTAAAGCACCAATGAGGTCTAAACACCAATGAAAGCCTTCAAAAAGTTCATCCTAACCTGCATATTTCATAGTAATTGTCTCCCAGCTCAAATAGGGCCGAAGGGAGGCTTATGTTTAATCCAAATTCTGCTCTTCCTCATGTTAGCTAAGCCACAGGTTTTACAGAGAGGTACAGAGATATCCGCAAGCAAACTTCACTTTGCACCAAATTCAGCTTTTAATCGTTGGAAATGACTAACAGTGAACTCCCTGTGCTCATCTGCATAAAAGAGTTAGCAGCTGTGGCAGACATTTTGGATTTCACACATCACGAACCCGGCTTTAGAGTCCCTCCTCTTCATCACAGAACAATGGGGTGATTAGTGCTTGTTTTAACGTTTAGCTGCGGCGCTGCTCAGCTGGGGACAAGGTCATACTGTCTCTTATAAGAGTGGCAAATGTGCCTATTGTTTAGAGCTGTGGAAGTTTTCTTATCATTTCATAAAACAATATTTGAAAGATTAAATATCTTTTGTGAACTTTTGACCATTCTGCAGTTGGAGAAGTTGAGATGAACGGGAGACCAGCTGGAAATAGGATAGTATTTTACTGGAAACTGTGACTGGAATGGAATATCAGGAATATCAGTCACGAGGAGAACATGTAAAGGACTACTTCCGATATGTCAATTAATCAAAGTGTTTAATAGCCTACTTTTCATTCAGACATGTTAATGTATTCAGAGTAGTAATGAGACAATTTGCAGAAATCCTCAGAACTAATTTGTAAATGATTTACTGCATAATGCTCCTATGATCATGACACCATCGCAGATACAAGTGCTCACGTGAGATTCCTCCAAAAAGAGATCAGAGTAGCTGGTGAGAGAGGGATGTATGAAGAGGTGGTGAGAGGTGAGAGGAGAGAGGAGCAGGTGAGAGGAGAGAGGAGCTGTGGGAAAAAGGAGGTGAGAGAAGAGATGGGCTGGTGAGACAGGAGGAGGTGAGAGGAGCAGGTGGGGAGCTGAAGGAAAACGAGGTGAGAGAAGGGAGGGGCTGTGAGAGAGGCGGAGGTCAGAGGAGAGAGTTTAGAGGAGAATGAGAGGAGAGGAGGACATGCGAGAAGGAGGTAAGAGAAGCAGGTTTGAGGAAGAGGAGATAAGAGCTAGTGAGAGGAGAGAAGGAGGTGAGAACAAAGTGCTGATTTTTTCACTTATATATGTTTTCATCTAATTGACTAAACACATAACAGTATAGAGCAGTGTCCAGGGAAGATCCATCGCAGAGACTTTTAAAAGTCCTCATCTGGACCAGGGGCCGTATGCCTAAAGATTCTAAGAGTCCTCTCAGAGAGCTCCTATCTTAACCTAAAAACTCCTAGCTAGGAGTCTTAGCTT
>JAPMNZ010962751.1:0-13122 GCA_029875035.1 Pomatoschistus microps | reverse complement strand
GGTGACAGTGAGAGCTGCACCCAGTACACTTAGCACCAGCCCCTCACTGATCCTCCTGCAGGTGGTGAGTCCACAGGAGCTGAGATCTTTGAGTGGGGGCTTCGGGCAAGGTGGGGTTAAGTGTCTTGCCCAAGGACACAACGACAGCAGTCATCAGTGGGAGTCGTGAAGTAGGTCTTTCCGTGGGCTCGAACCCACCAACTGAGCTACTGTCGGTTTGCTAATTGTTACATCAATCATTGATTATCAAAAAATACTACATTGTATAGAAAATCCTTCATTTACAATTACATTACATTATTGTTTATTACTCAAACTCAAAAAGTACTGGGAGTAATTTTTAATATTGAAATAATTAAGAAAAAACTTCTGACATGGATTCCTTTGTGCTTTTGTTTAAGCTATGGCTGTTCTATGGTATTTAACCTTATCCTTGTAGTTTAACTATAGACTCTTCTCCTGGGAATGCCTATGCTGCTCTGTGCGCTCAAATCATTTCAAACTTATGTTCGCAGTACATCTCTTGAGCAGTAGGTGGCAGCATACACTTCATAGCCGAAACCGGAAATGTCAGTAGTTTAGCGTGTTTGGGACCTGCCCTCTGCTCTTTTTCCACTCCTACTTCACACAACAAGAAGATATCTGGACTAAAATCCATGAGATTTACACTCACACAAACACTAGTCTTCTCAACATTGGATACGAACTTTAGAAATAACAGCGAGCATCCACCGATCGCTACTGGCTTTAGCATCCTGTTAGCTCTCAGCTGCTTTAAGCTTGTTTGCTAGCATCCGAGAACACTTTGTGCTAACACCTGCCCATAAGGAAAGAAGAGTGCTTGAAAATATAATCAGCTCTTTTAAAACACATTTCTCTTTTCACGATGGGGTCCCGTGCTTCTACTTTATTGAGAGAAGAAGAAATAGAAGAAATCAAAAAGGAAACTGGATGTAAGTCGTGTTGTTTTTCTGTGTAGTATAAACAGTTTGGAATTAGCAATAACAGAGTGTAATGTTATTTTTGTTTTGTCTAGTCTCACACAGTCAGATCACCCGCTTGTACAGCCGCTTCACCAGCCTGGACAAAGGTGAAAACGGTACTCTGAGGTAGGTTTTGGCTGGCTTGATAAGACATATTCCAATGCGTTAACCTATCTGGATCAGTAGGCCTGTTTAATTACGTAAACCAGATCTATGCACAAAATAAGCTCAGAATTATTAATTAATTTGTAATTACGTTTTAAATCAAGTCAAGCTGTCCATTGTAAATTCTGTTTTGACAGCCATTGATCATTCCTACACCCGTATGTGTTTACAAATGACAACATTTCTGTTAGTGTAATAAAGAGGAAGAAGGGTTTCATTGTAGTTCTTTGTTCTGTTGAGGTCTTTTGAAATGTGACATTAAATGATAAAAGTCACTAGATCAGCAAACTGGGTAAACTTAATTCAGTTTGAAGTTTGAATCTAAAATCACTGCCAAGTAATCTTACTCTTGCTGCATTTGTAGTTGCTGTTTTTGTAGTTTGCTATTAACCATGTATGCTTTATCCATGGTCCTCAAAACAACTAATAGATGAAGACTTGTTTAATAATTAAATGTTTCACCAAGATTTCAAAGGGTCAACACGTTAAAAAGAACTACCTTTAGCTTCAGATTCACATTGTTTACACATAACACAGTCCAGTCCGTCTTGTTCCTGCTGTTTAAGTGTTACAGTTTCTGCTCTGTTTGAATCAAGGTGACTTTTCATGAGTAGATTACGAAATGACACAAAATACATTTGTCGTTTGCAGCCTAACACAGAAACGGGTGAACATATTTATTCACTGATCCTCCTGCAGGTGGTGGGTCCACAGGAGCCTTGATTTTTCAGTGGGGGCTTTAGGCAAATTGGGGTTAAGCGCCCCATTCATTAAATATCTGACAGAAAATCCAAAATAATGCTTTAGGGCAGCACGGTGGTGCAGCGGTTAGCACTTGTGTATCACAGCAAGAAGGTCCTCCAGATGGGGCCTTTCTGTGTGTTGGTGTTCTCCCCATGTCAGCGTAAAAACATCTGGCCAGGACTCTCCTGAAAAAAAGATTCTGAAATCTCAGTGAGACTTTCCTTGATAAACACAGGTCAATATAATGATTTTGTACATTACTAAAACATGACAAATTGATAGTATTGCAGTGTAAATCTACTTGGAGAAGCTGGTAAACCATGTACATGTACATGTATTTTATTTATTGTTTTAATTTGTTTTTGTGTGAATACTTGATTTTATATATTTAGCAGGATTTATATAGTTCAATTTTTTATTTAGCCTGTAGTGCACGATTAGTAATGGTGAAAGGCTCTGATGATAAACAAAACACTTTTCATTCAGACATTCTCGACCTTGGTAATAATATTAGAATCTACCAAACCCAGGGTACTTTTCTGAATATTGCTTTTGTAGTCGGCAATTCTGATGTTTATTTTATTTTTTCAGTCGAGAAGATTTCCAGAGGATTCCTGAATTGGCCATTAATCCATTGGGTGACAGAATTATTAACGCTTTCTTTCCTGAGAGGTGAGTGTCCTGGTTTTCCACAAAGAGTGGTTATTTGCAATATTCATAATTTTAATATTTGCAATATGCACCTGCTACTACTTTCTTTTTTTACCTTCTTGTTTTTCTAGATATATAAAGAAAGGTTTATTTTTGGTCAATCCCCATTAGTGTAGTCAAGCTGTTGCTATTTTTCCTGTAGTCCTGTGTGATTGTGCGTTTTGTCTACCATACCATTTTGTGGCCATATGTTTGTGATGTGACAAACAACCACCGACACTTGATTTCTCAAATTTTAACTTTGTCTTTAATTTCACTTGGATTCTTGTTTTGCTTAAAGGACAACCAAACACCAGTGCCCAGCCTTACTCCGCCCACATGAACAGTTGAAAAATGTTCAATATGACGTTGCCCGTTGGACCAGGGAACAAGACGTGTGATTTGATCTAATTTGCACTAAAATGTCAAACAATATTACCAGGACATGTAGAGAGCACTATAAGAAACATATTTATGCAGTCTCTAAGTACAAAGAATTGATTTGGTGTTTAGTTGTCCTCCAAGTTTTCAAAGAGATGAGGTGTTTCCCGAATCTGGCAACAACAACAAAAAGCACCCAGACTTGTACATATAATTATGTTATTATTATAATTTCTTGTTTCTGAATCAAAACATTTTTCTTTCAGTGAGGACCAAGTCAATTTCCGAGGTTTCATGCGGACGTTGGCACATTTCCGACCAATTGAAGACAATGAGAAAAATAAAAACGCTGCACCGTCAGAGCCTCTAAACAGCAGAACAAACAAACTCCTCTGTAAGTGCTCTTTCTTAATGGGATGGGTCCAGTTTATGACCAGTGCTGGTAGCTTTCTAAGCAATGGCCCTGATGTAGATTCTTGAGGTCCTCTTTGGCATTGCTATAGTCTTTTTTTTATTGTTGCATGCATATGCACTAAAACTGAGATTTATGAAACACTCCCACCACAGCTCCAGAGTGATTGTGTGGTCTCTGAGGAGGAGGCAGAAGCAGAGTTTGAGGAAGTTTATATATTATTCTTTTTTTAAGCGATTATTCTTGTGTGGACATGTAAACATAAGCCCACAGCTGTGTGAAGAAAACTTGTTTGAAGCACGTATCTGAATGTTTTAAAGAGTAATCTTGGCTCTACTGGACACAGGACAGGTCAGTCCTGTCTGACCATACCAACTTGAGCACACACTACCGTCTACAGTACCACACCCTCTTCCGCACTCCCACACTGACCACTGCTGACACCTCAGATGCATAATGCATTCTGGGAATAAATGGAGCATTCCGTGTTTGTTCCACACTTGAAGATCACAAACAGCCTTTTTCATACATGCAAAGTTTGTGAGATCTGCGATATTAAGCTTAAGCTCTGACATATTGAAGCATAACATTTGTGAGTACAGTTAGACCACTAAAAACTACTACACATCTGACACTATCGATCAACAGGGCACTTGTTTCGCCGACTAAGAATTCTATGATCAACTACAGGCCTAGTACAAATACATTTTTAGCGGATTCATAAGAAAGTTATAGTGGGTGGTTTATCTCTTATATATTTGACTGATCAGAATCAGAAATGTGCTGTTATATTACACAGTTTTCTCTTTGACAGTTGCATTCCGGCTATACGACCTCGACAGAGATGACAAGATTTCGCGAGACGAGCTGCTGCAGGTGAGGGTGGGGGGGGTCAGCTATGGTTCATGTAACTAGTCACGTTTCAGGTCATTATTCTGCAACAAAAGGACTAAATAAGCTCCTCCTGGGTCCTGACCATAACACAGCCACACCTGTCCCACCAACACAATTTTGCTATGGGATTTGTTTTATTATGCCTCAAGATTTTCGGCTTCACTTTCCCTTCTTGGTAGTATTTACAACCTGTGTCCATTATGTAACATGAATTTCAAAGTACTCCAGATCCTGAGAATGATACCATATCTACCTTGCTCGGTCAGACTGACTGCTTTGGTGACATTGTGTGACCTGTAATTGCTTTAAGCTCAGGTTTAATGGCTCAGACTAATCTCCTGTTTAGTGCAAAATATTTATATGTCGCCTCAGGCGCTACTTCAAAATATGTTTCTAAAAGTACACTGTGAAGTCACCTTTAAATTAGTTGTTTATTTTATAAATGTATCGACAGGATGAGTTGAAGAAGCAAAACCCTTGCTTAACAAAGAACTGTATTTTGTCCGAGGCAAAATACCATAAGATGCATTACTGTGACTTGGTTAATGTTTAACTCGAATACTCAACAACTACAGTAGCTTGATGCTGGAGTAAAGATTTTCTATATTTAAAGTACCCCACATCAATTATCTGGTGCTATTGATATTATTTCCTGTGAAACATGGATCTTCTTGTTATTTTTGGTCAGATATATTGTAACAAAATTGATTAGATCCAACAAAAAGCATGATACATTCAGAAGAAACTAAAATGTTTCATACGTTTTATTTTTACCCAGATAATAATGATTTATTATTTTTATTTAGACTTTATTAAGGACTCACATGCAAGAACAGGATCCATAGCTATGAATAAATTAGTAATTCTTCCTAAATCAGAATTTCTATTTCAGATGAGAAAAATCATAATTTTAAATGTACATATATATATAACTTAGTAAAGTTTAAGTGTTATTTATTTGTTTTAAGGTTTTGAGGATGATGGTGGGCGTGAACATTTCAGACGAACAGCTCGGCAGCATCGCAGACAGAACCATTCAGGAAGCAGACACCAACGGAGACAGCTCCATCTCCTTCAACGAATTTATGAAGGTAAACACACAACACGCTGGACATAATATGGAGATATGAGTTTACAGTTTTATAATTGCCCGGAATGAGTGCAGAGAGAACTGGGCTGGGTTGAGAAGTGGATGGAATGGATTTGAGAAATCTCCTTATGAACACACAAGTGTGAATTTATTTGAAAAAGGTTTTTGCAACAAAAAAAAAAAGGCTCCTTTATTATTTTTCTAAATTTAGAAAGACATTTTATATTTGAAATGAATAGACCCCCCTCAGTTCTCTTTAGACATTATACAAAATACTCTATGAGTAAATAGTACAATTCTTGGTAAAAGAAAAACAGCCGCTACCCTGTGTTCACTAATCCATAATGCTTGAACCATCTGCCACCAATGTTAATCTTTAACTGTCTCTGCGCTTGTGTTGCAGGTGCTGGAGAAGGTCGATGTCGAGCAGAAAATGAGCATTCGGTTTCTCCACTAACTTTAATTTCAATGGTTTTTGGACACAACCAGTGGCGTAGGGTAAGGCGGTGCAGCCGGTGGCTGTGGCTTTTATTGTGCAGCGATGGGCCCTTTAGTTAAGAGCCGCATGCCCCGGAGATACCCATAATGCAATGCGCAGATTTGCACCAGGGCCTTACACAACTACCCTACGCCGCTGGACACAACCCATTTCAACCCTTTCTCTTGTCACTGTGGCCCTCAGCAAGATCCAGACATCGTGTGTCGTAGTCGCTCCTCCAGGAAAAGGGAATTTGTGTGCCTTGGGTAATTTTATGCAAAGTAAATAATCACCTCCTATATTTAGTAGATGGCTATTTTTTAACCATGGTACAATTAACATTGCTTCTGTATTATATGCAAAAGTGATCACTGTTCCAATATCATGCCATGAAATGAGGTTTTTTGTCAAGAATATTTTTCTTGTCTTCAGAATATAACTCTAACTCATTGTGTTATGGAAAAAAGCTTAACAAAGCTGACTTTCTTTTCAACAATTGCCATGGTTTAGGTTTTCATACTGTAGATTGAATATTATTAGCAATTATATAAGTTGCTGCTGTTATTCAGCGCTAAATAGTCTTATTTCTTGATTACTTATTACAACATTTAAAACAAAAAAGCCAACATTTAACCCAGAACAAATACTATAACTTTAGTTTGTACTAATTCACATAAACAATAGTTTAAACTCAATTATACTGTTACTCTACATTGACTTGAAAAAAAATCAGTTGCAGCACAACTATAATGGAAATATCTATTTTTGTATTTTGGTTATGCTTCGTCATTTCTCCACAAAAATACATGGCGCTCGAGTGATTTCATGTGACCATGTCACCAAAATGTGTTTTTGTGTGATCTACATTGTCCATTTGCAGGCGAATCATTGCTAAGCCTTGTGTTCAGTGTCAATATTGTCTGTTTTGTCAGTTTGGCCAAGTGCAAGGAATCATAGCTATATAGGTATTCTTATTAATATATTGTATGTATTGTACAGCTAGTCTTTATAGGCAAAATCTTTAATCTTAATTATGAGTTTGTTAAATGATAGCCTATCCGGAAAGTACTGCAAACAGCTTGGCCATGTTGTGGTTCTCAATCAGATACTGTTTAATGTGGTCCATCTGTCATCTGTGAATCCTGGATTTGATTTGAATAAAATAAGTGCCATATATTATTTTTGTTTTTAATCATTATGTTAATAGACGACCTCAACACTGGTGGATCAATACTTTCAACAAAGTATTGATCCTCAATGTCGTTTCTACAGACCCTACTCTACCCGATCGCTGTTGAACTGGTACCAGGTCATTTTACTGTACCTGCATGGCCATGATTCAGTTTCTGTTAAAGCACCCAGCCGAGCATGGCAGAGAAGAGTACGGTTACCACAGTTGTCACAACCTCATTTGACTCAGGGACCGTAACTACTTTGAAATATTACTTTGTGTATTATTATAGTTATCTATACAATACATTCATGGCTCAATACTTTCAATGTGTGAGTGTATGATGGGGGTTGGAATCAAATAAGTGAATGCTTGATCCAACCCCTTTTCAGCCCAGGTACAAACACACACACACAAATATGATCTAAAGATTTTGGGATTTTCTTTGGCATAGAATAAAGTTAATGAAGGTAAGAACATCGCTATCTTAAAAGTATGTGGTGTAGAAGAATCAAATCATCTCATTCATTTAAGAATAATCCACAATGATCAGGTAGAAAGAGTCTCCTGCTCTTGACACGGCTTGGATGATTAATTGAACTTTTATATTAGATAAAGTGTTTCAAACTTTGGCACACACATCCATTGTCCATTCACCTTTGTCCATTTCTTGGCGGCAATCAGCTGAGATTATAATTATAATGAGAACAAAATGATTATTCTTAGTAAAGAGGTGGGCAATATGATCTCTATCTAAAACACAAAAAATAATTAAATAAAGTGATAGATGATGATAGAAAATACATAAAAGTAAGATGACCTTTTTTGTCCCACAGTGTCTTTGGTCCTATTATAAACTACTGGATCTGGTATGAATCTCTGTGTACAAGAAATAAACAAAAAACATCACAAATGCAGCTGGAAGTTGGTTGTTATGTGTTGAATATGTGTGTGTTTTGCAAGTTTTGAATAGAGTTTGGTTTGTGAAATCTTTATACTAAAATAAAATTCCCCAAAATAAACTTTATTTGGTCGCATAATCACAGCGAAAGTGTTGGTTTCCCACTGTGTTTAGATTACCTTTTTTCTTTCTTTGATTCATTCTGGTCATTATGTCACATTATGTCAAAACCTCAGACTCTGACATCTTGGACAAACCATTATCTTTTAAAACAAAAACATTAGCTCTGAATTAGTTTCAGAAATGTCTCCAGTAAAATATATGATAAATAGATAGACAAATACCTTATTGATCCAAATGGAGATGTCACTTCATGTTTTGTTGTATTTGTGAAATGTCACAAGATGGGGATGTTTAAAACAATACAATAAGCACTAGTGAGAGAGAGACACTGTTATAACAGCCATGGATGGATTATATTGAATAGTAGTTATTATTGAGGTTTGAAAGTTATGTACCCCGGATTTAAGTCTACTGACCAAACATCCCCCATCTATTTTCTTCCGCTTTATTCGTTGCCGAGTCATGGAGGCAGCAGTCTATGCTATGCCCAGACTAACCAAACATATCTCAAAGAATATATCTGGGGTGCACCCATGGGAATGTGTTTTGTATATAAAGTTTAAATGGTTTATTTTAAATTTGAAGTTTAATCGTTGAACAATGTATGTCATACCATTCCCAGAGAACTAAAACCAGATTCTTCCAAGACTCGAGGGTCCGACCATGGTTTTCCGGGGAGGGACGTTTTGTTGTTGAATGACAGCTTGGACGTCCAATCAGCGTGCCTTCCCTCTCGCCAGAGCAGGAGAACAAAGATGGCGGAGTGAGGCTAGTGGTCGTGAAGGGGACGGGGACCTTCTCCGTCCGTTTCGGGGTCGTGGCAGATTACAGTTTCCCCGGAGGGATGTGTGAAGAAGTATTAGTCTACAGAATACAACATGATCGTGTTTATGTGGAGCTAAGGACGCAACGGATCATTTTGTTCGAAAGACACATCCCCGCAGACCAGAAGAACCTGGGCTTTTGTTTACCCTTGTGTGTGCAGCTGTAGAGAGGTCAGTGCCTTTCAATACTATTCACTGGCTTTTATGTTGATCGTTTTTATTCATTGTCGGTTAATTTGGTGTTTAATTCGACAAAGTCATTCTACTGAAACCACATGTCATTCAATCGTCGCGAGACCTCACGCTAGCTAAATGTTAAGTTCTAGAATGTGTCCTAGAAATACGTGACATTTCCATCTGTCAACAAACGGTTGTCAGATGAGTTATAAAGTCCGTAAAATGGCTGTTACTGGTAACTGAGGGGCAACGCAAGTAACAAGGGCTGTAACTAACGATTATTCTGATAATCGATTAATCTAGCTCTTATTCTTTCACGTAACTGGGGTATTTGATCTAATTTTTACCCAGATCCCACAGAAGTGAAGCCACAGGAGCACATTCCAATGATTATTTTTTTGACGGCCTGTAAGGCATATCTCCCAGCAAATGAATGTGTGGAAGTTTTATTCGTTAGAGCGATTAATCAATTGCCATTAAAGTAGAGTAGTTGTGATTAACCGATGTGTAATGGATTGTCCCAACAGAAAAATGTGTATTGATCGCAACATTACGTTTAGTTATCATTATTCTTTACTGCATGTCTATGTTATATATGTTAGGAGAGCTACACATCTACAATTATTTTTTGTTACAGTAAAGTAACACAATTGTGTGTGTTTTAGGCATCATGTACACAGAAGATGAGCCATTTAAGGCATATTCAGCACAAATCTCTTCGTTTCTGCTGAAAATCGGAGTCCAGTATGAAGATGACCTCCTTTGGGCTTCGGGACGTTACGGCTCTTCCTCCTGCAGTCATGTCTCTGAACTCTTTCCTCCAGCGCCCCCTCTGCCCCTGCCCCATCTCTGCAAAAGAATCTGAGAGGAACACCCTTATGGCCAACTCCCCATGTAAGCCTTTAAGTGATGGCCAACTACATGAGGAAACATCTTTCCTTTCCCCATCGACACCTTCTTCCCTTAAACAGCTTTTTGTGTGTGAGCGCGAACATACCATAACCTGTATATCATAAAAACCCTTTGGAACGCTTAAAATGTAAGAATAGCTAATCTTTTCCTATTTTTTCTATGAAGACACATCTACTGTAGCAACGATCAAGGCCTGTGATTCAAATAGCCACATAGTTTGTTTTGCACTACCTCATTGCCAAAAAATAGTAAGATTAGTAGCAGTTTTATACTTGATAAAACCTGTGGGTCATGGCTGAAAGTAGTCATCGGGGTAAAGTTGGTGGAGGGGAGAAAGAGGTAAACGTCAAAGGTATTTTCTTCTATGCATAGGAGTGTGCGGAGCTATCCAAATTAATAGTTTTATTTAGAATATTCTCCCCAAATGAGTTTAAGAATTTACAACACTTAGTTTAGAGAAACACAATACAAACCATGGTTTCATTTCATACTGACCTAATAGTTTCAGCAACTTATGGATGTATTTTCATAACCGTCAGTGCCATTTATTCTTTATTTAATTGTTCATATATAAATCACTCACCAGAAAAACCCTGGTCCCACTTGTCTGAAATAGAATTCCCATTTTTCTTCCTCTAATGTTTTGCTCGTCTTTTCCATGTTGAACCGGGATATGTGCAATATTTTATCTAAAAACTGTCATTTTGTTGACCAAACTGTATATTGTAAAAAAAAACTAAAACAAGTGACAAGTTGTTTGAAAAGCAACAAAATCACCAATGTCTTCCATTAAGATATGTATAGAGTCACATGCATTAGCATTTAGTGTAGCCAACATTATTGTAGCCATGCATGAACAGTAGTAGCGCTTATTTTATGACCAATGAGAAAGAAAACCACTTTAGACCCAAGATGGATCTCAGATGAAGCCAGGTACGACTGTTTGAAAATCAGCAATTCAAAGACTACCCGTATGTTTTAGATTCTTCTGCGTTGCTTGCTAATGCTAATAAGTCAAGGAGTATTATTCCTTTTTTATTACATCTAGTAATCTTAAATGTAACACATCTCTGATAAAAAAGATATTAGTAATTATAATACTGACTTGTGACTGTCACAATTGCAAAAAAATCTGAATAGTGCATAACATTGGAAAGGACAAGACTTAATCTGAAAATGTGAGGGATCAAACTGCATTGAGAAGGTGTATCCTAACTACTCTCAGCTGTTTGATGGGCTACACTTTCTGATGCAGTGAAAGAAGTACATTTCTCAAATCAACAGTGCTTATTTTAAGAAAGCTATTACAGGTCTTGGATCGCATTGTGCACCAAACATGTACTGTAGTTAAATTTTTTGGGTGCAACATACTTCACATCCCTCTCAAAGCTTTAGTGGGCACTAGAGTTAATTCCTGGAATTGAGACCTCTCTTCACGTCAATTCATTACAATTAGTCCATATAATTGTATTGGGTTTGATATTTAGAAGCAATAAATGACCTGCATGTGTTAATACCAGATGTTTTAGGTAGCATATGAAATATAGTGTAGTCAAAATGGACTTTGTTTCCCCCTTTTTTCTCAGTGGAAACACGCACACCCATGTTATTTGGAGTCTCGCTTCCTTGCACCAAAATACTTTGCTCTGTTATCTCTGTTGTACAGAACCCAATCATTGGCAACATGTTGAATATAGACTTTACAACTGGGGCTGCAAAAATAACATCCAATCATACTTGACACTTGTTTGGAAAAGCACTTTGTAATAACTTGCCTCATTTTAAGACTCATTTATCATCTTTCTATCTAAAAAAAAAAAAGACTTTCTCTGCAAATATTGTAACAGGAATTTATAATCCAAAACGTACATAGGTAAGATATTGATGTATGGGATTAAAATGTGCATGATTAGGTGAAGAATGATTTGTATTGCATGCAATAATCCAACTTTGTAATGTGAACGGGTGTAACTTTAGGGTGTTCAGATGTTTGTGATGATTTGGGGACAAAGTTTGACACAGGAAAGGGTCATTTCCACTGGAACTAAGGATGTAATATATTGAGGGCCAACTTCAGTCTGAAGATTTTCATGTTCTTGAGCAGTCTCTTGATTTTGGATTATTGTTCAAAGGTATCACCAAAGTAGGTCGATGCATCAGAGCCTGGGACATTTGACTAATGTATTTTTGTCATACACAGACTGTAAAGTTAAAGACAATATCTTTCAGTTGAGGCATGTAGGGGTAGATTCCTTTATACTTGTTCTGTGGATCCTTTTCTGTCAACCTTTGTTCCCAATTTTTAGTAAATGTTACCAAGTGATTGACTTTGGTGATCACGTTTCCACTGTTTGCAGTGGACTGTGTAGAAACTATGCACTCCAGTGAGAGGATGTGGGCATGCTTCTCTGTGTGAGCCTCTGCGTCTGGATTTGTATTAACTAAGGAAAAAAAAAACAGCAATAAAAAGCAGCATGGTGCCAGAAGAAAGCTGTGTCACGTTTTAATCGGTGGGGATTTAAGATTATTTTTATTTTTTTTGTGGTATTAAGTTTGAAAATAAACGGTTATGAAGGTCACAAAGGAGATCTAAGTTGTTACTATCCAATGGATACAAAATAACTAGTTTTCAAAAGCCTTGATACTTAAGATTAGTTTTACAAAATAATTATGTGAAAGGTAAAATTGTTATACTATTTTCAAAAGAAAATTCTACAAAGTTGGCAATTTGCCAACAACAGATCTGTGACTCAAACTGTTTGAACCATAGACTGAACACAGGAAAGAAGGTCCTTTATTCGTGCCACAGTGGGGACAGTTCAGTTTTGATGAATCCAATGCTCTACCAACCGAGCCTGTACATAGGAGCCATTGGTCCACAGGGAGCGGCGTTTTTGTGAATAAACCCTTATTTGGAAAGCATGTAAAAACTTAAAATGTTCGACATTTAATTTGATCAAAAAGTTAAATTTTCAACACCTGTACATTTTCACAGTAAAGACTTGTGTGGCCTATTCCACTGGTTTCATGACCTCACTTTCACTGCCTTCACCACGGTGCCTAAAACCACAAACCTTTACTGTGGAAATGTTGAGTAAAAATGAGAAAGTAAACTTTTTGGTCAAAAATACACAAAACTGTAAGAAAATTCCCGCTTTTGATCCACTGTACCTTTTT
>JAPMNZ010962746.1:0-10441 GCA_029875035.1 Pomatoschistus microps | reverse complement strand
TAAATATGACTATATTTTAATGCAGAATCATCTCAGCTGATCAGGTGCATCTATGTTTTGAATATTGATATTCAAGTTTAGCAAAAAAGTTGTCTCCGTATAAATTATTATTTCGCCCGTTGCTAACGAGAATGCCTGGATGCTCGTCTGGAGGTAAGCACACCTCTCCTTTGGCCGAGAAAAGCTGCGATAGTAAACTTTGCCAGTTTCTTTAGCTGTAAGTTACCATCATAAATAATATATACATCACATTAAATCCGTAACCTAAAATGACAACCAACCTATCTTAAAAACCCACCAGAGTGTGACACGGTGCGACCACAAGCATGTATAAATTATCCCCCATAAAAGATAAAACATAAATCTTCCCATAAAGAACACAATGGGAGAGACAGGAACCTGGACGCCCGTGGAGATGTTTTGCTGACATTTACAACAAGTCCCTCAAAAGGTGTGTCCATCACTTCCCGGCACGCTACGCTGCTCAGGTGCTCGTGATGGATAGCGGGCAGACAACGCACTTAATCAGCCGCAGCATGCATGGAAATATTAATGCCAGGTAATTGAGAGTACAATAGCAACGTGACGTGATATAAAAACGATACATCCACGAGCGAGCGCTGACATCCGGACAGCGGCGATGAAAAAAAATAAAATGCGTTTTTTTTTAGAAAAGATTTACACCGGTGTAACTAAAGCGCACAGCGATCTGGAGAGGCCCTCGTCATAATGATACACGGCTAATCCATGCATTCGAAACAGGAGGCGAAGTCTAAGTACAACGTGTATGTGTAAAAAGACATGAAAGGATCACAAAAGTGGAGAGGAAAATGCCAGAAAACAGTATATCAAAGCTATATTAGATGTGTCTACACTTGTATTGACGAGAGGCGCGGGAACGCAAACTGATCCTCAATAAAAAAAAAAGGCACGGGTGAAAGAAAGTGGCATTTGATGATAGGGCGGGGGGGAGAAATATCCGATTTAGAAAGTGGTAGAAAATATACATATCAAAGAAACGACATGGAGATTTCCTTTGCCTGTGCATCCTCTATCCGTGTATCCCTTTTCCCTCCCTCCTCGCCTCCTCAAGAGTTACAAAATCGCAGGTAAGAGAGCCAGAAACCGACTTATGGGAAGCTTCAGTTCATAATCCATAGCTTCTATCAGCAGATTACTCGAAATAAAGTGTTGGGATAGACATAAAGCAGGACTCAGCGTGCCAGAGGAGACAATAACGGTATCAGGAGGCACTTCTTTCCGGTATACATAATAATTAACAGCTTGTGTTGGGCTAAAGGCGAAGACAAATGCAGCATGAGCGTCTGAAATAATCGTAAAAAGATTTGCACATTATGAATTCGTATGCGAAATAAAGCTGGACTCAATGTTACGGCAACAGGGATAGATTAGGTAGGAGTATTTTGTCAAGATTTTTACATCATAAGTCCATGTTTACACACTTCTAGGATTTACTTTATGTTTGTTTAGAGAGAGCAGCAGCAACAGTCGCGTAGCATTGAATTTTGGTTGTAGTACTTTGAAACCACTTTTTGATTGTTTGCAGAGGTGGGAAATATAAGAAAAATGGTGTTTTGATGTTTTTAATACAACAAGTACATGGTTTATGGACAAAACTAACAGAAAAAATGTATAATAGGAACACTTGCAATTATAATTTGTTAAACACCTTGGATGTTACTTTTATATTTTAATTTGAATCTTGAAACTTTATTGAGAAGCTTGTTTTAGCACAATTTGGATGGATTGCCCAATGGTTGTCTAAATATTGTTATTAAATCACTTCGACCATCTCACTTTCTTTATGCTAGGGCTTTATTCGATTAACCTAGCAATTATTCCTTTGTTTGACTGTTTAGTTGTTTGGAACACGGACTGGAATGTTTTTTTCATATTCATTTCATGCAGAAAATAGTTCTATACATTCTAATAGATCATAAAAAATATACATTTGTCTGGGAAGTTGACATCCCACAGCACTTCTCAAAAACGAGATGTTCCTCCAAACAAACAAACAAATAAATCATGTTTGGAGTCTTGAAATATTAGAAGTTAACAATTAATTGATTACTTAAATAGTTGATTATTGATACAACTTGATTAGTTACGATTAATCAATGGTAAAAGCTCTACTATAAATTCAATAAGAATCGCCACGTGCTTTCAATTTCATTAGAAGAGATAAGTAACGAAATGAAGCAAAGCAAATATATCACCTGAATACCTATTATGAACATGAACTAAGTAATACAGGATGATACGATTTAATTAGCCGTGAAATGTCAAAGGTAAAAGTGGCTTGCTCATTCTATAACAAATGTAATGTAGAACAGCAGGAAATCAACAACTAACTGTACTTTCATCAGACAAGATTACAATACCTCCCAGTGCACTTACAGCGGCATTTTCCACGTAATAATACAACTATATAAATTTCAATTAAAATGACTCATTTTGTGGCTCATCTGGAGTTACTTTGCGACTCCTGACTTTCTGCGCTCTTTAGCAAAGCAGTAAATCTGTATAGGCCAATTCATTCGTCACACGGCTTTACCCCATTAGCAGCGGGCCCACTAAATACTTCACCTTTTGATTCTCTGTACAGGAGTAGCGGATTTGTCAGTGGAAAACCGGGAAGGTGCTTTTTATTGCCGCAAATTTCATCACAATAACGGCTTATGAGAAGGGTGGCATAATCGTTGCCCTATAAATGTCTCTGTGTAGATTACATGCTTCTTGCTCTGGCTAATCCTGGTAATTGATGAACTTCTATGCTCACGATTTATTTTTCATATTATTTTGTAATTTGTTTATTAATTAAGATAACGCTTATTTTGGGACCTCGACCAAGTAAACACGATTATGCGCTCTGCGGGGTGAGTGTTTCGAAGCAGCTGACGTTTCCCAAAGAGCTTGCTGGAAGGCTGGCAGGCTGCTGCTGCTGCTGCCAGAGAATGTCTCCAGCACTGAGAAGTTTAATTCATTTGCCATAAATCTAAAAATAAACAGTCACGCTTAATTGGGCTCTGAATGTGAGCATTATTGACTTGTTATTAGGAAAAAAAAAATTAAAAAAAATTCATGGCCACAAATTAATGCAAGGATTTTCCATTTAATAGAAGCGCAAAAGCAGTGGAGATTTGAGGAATGTATGGAAAATATTCTACCGTTTATGTTATCTATATAGAAACTTTAAACAGGAAAACTGACTAAAACTGTTGCTGAAATCAGAGCAAAACTGCAAACACATATTTTCTTTATTGTACACATTTTATCTTGTACATATTGTTTTTGTATAGTGCTTTTACTGTTGCCTCTGGTGCACACATGGATCCCAATATGGTTTTATACTGGAAATGGCACATACATCGAATCTTGATATGCGTAGATTTTTTTTTTCTTAGCATGCTCTTGCTATAGCATTAAAGGTAGCGTGTCTGTTTTGTCCACCTCAAATAAATACATGAATGAATACAGAAAGTGCACATGACGGAATTGTCCTCTTTAAACTGTGTTCCCTGAGAAGTTGGAAACAAAATAAATTATTTTCATGATGTTTTAGTTCAATCAAAAGGACATTTTCCCCACCACAATTATAAGAAAACGTCCTCAACAATCCACATTATCTACAGTATATTTATCCCATAATAATGAATGAGTAATATGAAGAGTACGAGTTATAAAAGAACTCGCTTGTGTCTAACATTTTCACATTTCCAAGTTCAAAGTGAAAAGAGGCAGCTTCAGAATTCCACCATCTAAATTCCAGAAGATTTCCATAAAAAAGTGGCATAAATAAGTGCCTGAGACACAAAATTTGGATTTACATACATTATCCTGTCTTTATCTGCGTGGATATTTCACCGCGGCGATGCGAGAGCGGGGCTGTGCGATAAACTGAATATGACCTATGCTCCGCGGGCTCCGGCGGAAAGAGCAGGAGGCTGTAAGAATACTCAAGGAGCGCACGAAAAGGTTGAGCACAGAAATCGGGGGAAGAAGAAAAATGACAATAAAAGACAGGACCGGACTGATTGATGCTCAGCTGTATTTGAAGATCAGTGGCAGCCTTGTGGTGGCAGCAGCAGAGGTCATCCCAGTGCGAGTGTGTGTGTGTGTGTGTGTGTGTGTGTGTGTGTGCGCGTCTTGGGCTTTCTTTGTCAGCTCCTCTGTCTGCTTCTCTGTGTGGGTGCATGTCTCTGTGTGTACGGGGCTCTTTCCGCTGGTTGTAGAGGGGAATGCTCAGTCACTGGGGTGGCTGGGGGAAATCAGATGTGAGCCAGAATAACATGCTCGATTTGGCCGAGGAAAGGCAGACAGGCCAGGAGGACAGAGGAGGCAAGGCGTGATGTATCGAGCCGTTTGCCAGGCGGGATGGGGCATGCGGCGGCGGCACTTTTTCTGCCTGTCAGCAAATAGCACCCAGCAGTAGTGGTGCTATAAATGAGTGTGGTGGGTTACTTTAAATTCAACATTCTTTCCACAAATAGCACATTTATGGATTCTTTATCTTAGTTGTGTTTTTTAGGAACTACGTATCAAAAAGTGACAGAGAATTTATGGGAGTTTGTGCATAATTCTGAGGAGATACAAAGCTAACGTGGGTTACTTCCCTAACCCTAACCCTGTCTCCATGGATATACGTTCAAATGGATATCAGTTTAAAGACGTACTCTAGAAAGTGAAAGTAACAGGGCAGTTACGACACAGGTTTTCATATTTATTTAGTGCCATAAACTTATAAAAGTTTATACCAACCAACCAAAAACATGCAAGTCAACTTTTTACACCAGGAGACTTCTGGAAATAGTTGGTGCCTTATTTGAACGCTGAGGCTGTAAAGTACTTGACTGTTTGTTGAGTCCTTAGGCAAAACACATAACCACATTGTATGAGTCTGGTGTGTGTCTGTGATTGGTGGTTGTGGCAGTGTCCGTCGGCACAGATTGGCAGCCTTGCCTCTGCCAGTCTGCCCTAGGTCAGCGATGGCTCCTGTAGTACATAGCTAATAACAAATGTGTGGAAAGAGTCCTAATAAAAAACACTATATCTGTCTGATCCATTATTAAAAGTTACATAATGTGGTTTGAATCATCACAAGGGGGTGGGCAATACATATCGTAGACGATAATATCGCGAAAGGGATTTTGACAATATGCTTTTTCGCAAGTTTTTTTTTAAACATATCTCCAATACATATTACAATTACAGCAGGCAAGATGCCCATTTGTCAAATATGTGCCTAAAAAGACAATTACTGCTGTATTTGTACATTTCAGTAAATATTGAGCCTTTTTGGATGTGTTCTTCCCGTGCTACTTGAATTTGAATTTGAATGTTAATGTATGTTTGTGGATGTTTTGCAAAGATGTGTGAAGCACTTTGCAAATAAAAAGCTGCTATTTTGATCCACAATATCTCTATCTATAGATGCCCTGGCAAGCAAAACAATGCAGATCATTTTGTGTAAAAATCTGATTTTAAAGATATTGTGACAATATCGTTATCGGGAGTAGGGACAAAAATATCGAGATATTCATTTTTGCCCATATCGCCTACTGAACCTGTGAATGCTTTAATGTTTATATTCCAAAATGGGTTCTGTTTTGAAGTGCAGTTCCAGCATTAATAGTACTTAGATGAAAGAGCAGAGATCGCAACAATAGCATTTAACAAATTACTACATACATTTATACAGTGATTATGCATCACATTCAGTCTGCTTAGTTTGACATTTCAAAATGATTCCAACAATTCACAATCATCACCAAGCGTGGACCTTTGCCCAAAACACACTTAAAATTCTAACCTTCTACTTCCATCTTTAATATTCAAAGAAAAACAAAACATGTAGCATTTTCACACAAATTCAATTTTGCAACTATTACAGTATAATATTCAAGAAGCAAAAACTGAAAATATTATTACCCTTGTTGCCCTGCTTTTTCTTATATTTTGCAACAAAGGGCTGTAGTTCACATCCAAAGAACCCTGCATTTCCCTGTAACATTACTTATTGGCAGCGTACAAGTCAGCCCGAAGGTTTCCACACAACACCGGCCTCCACACTAAAGACTTCTTTTCAGCTTGTGTCAAGGGAAGTGGGCTGGGGAGACCCTTTGATGTGGGAACGCCGAGGTCAGAGCGAACAGCCTGTGCAGCGCTAAATTCCATCCCCCAGAACAGTTCCCTTTTCACTCGACTCCTGACTTTGGTTTGTGAATCTTCAAAACAAAGCGAAAAAAGGGTTTCAGCACAAAGTGAATACGTAGGAGTCGAGATGGATTGCTAACAAGTTTAAGATACCACATCCTCCTTAAAAGTTAGCAGTCTGTGTTCCATTTAAGTTGCTGCCTTCATGCACTTACCAGGAATTTGTTTTTGCAAGTTTAAGTCAACAGACAATCTCGAGATGTAACTGCAAACAGAGGGAATATTTGGCTCACGCTCGATTTTGAGTCAATGAATTTGTCAAAAAATGTATGGTAATTCATGCTGTTTAGACATTTAAATGATGTGGGGAGAGCGAGGCGGGGTGATGTGGGTCAGCTGAAGAGAGCAGAGGAGGGGAAGGAGGAGGAGAGGGTTTGGGGAATAATCCTGCTCTTGATATTACACTGCCTCTAGAGGCCTTTTAAGGGCTCCATATCACAGTGTGCGGCCTCCTAAACTTCGCTCCCCCACTTACCAACTCAGCAACCCATACACACAACCCCCGCTCTACAAACACTTCACTCCACAACCGATTTGTCTTACATTTACTGTACAAACATCTCTGGTGGTAAAGGAATACAGGAAAATGATACCTTAACATAGTCCTGTTTTGTATTAGGATTTTTTTTCTATGAGTTGGAAAGTAAAAAAGAGTGGGTAAAACATTTGGAGCACTTTGAATGTGCCCACACATACTTCTCTATTCATTCGTGAGAGAATGACAATAAAAAAAGCTCTCCGTGACCCTTGGCCTTTGGTCCCTGGAGGTCCCCCTGTGCCTGGGACGTGGAGGAATGAAGGGCGCTAAAAGGGCTGCATTTGAGGGGCCCTCAGAGCAGCTCCCTTTGGACAACACAGCACTTCTGCCCCACGGATAAGCTCCCCCTCTAGTGTTCACTGGGCCTGCGCATGCATATTTAGCAGCACTAAAACAATGGGACGTTTAGTTTGATAAAGAGCACATGTTTGAATGTTCGACGCGTGATTAGGACTGTTAAGCAAGACAAAGAAATGTATTTGTATCACAAAATTCACACAAATAACAACTCAAATAACATCACAATAATCACAACAGCAGGGACAAGCTTGTATGTACAGCTAAAACAACAGGTCAAAATGGAAGATTATCTCACATTTTCAGAAAAACCATTCCAGATTGTAGATGCTAAAGTCTTAAACTCTGACACTTTTTAGGAGGAAACCCTGTTTTCAGGAGCATGATTATATTGAGTTATTAATAGCACAACTCCCACTGTGATAGAAGACTTTTAAATCTGAACTGAAAATATCTCAAGTTTCCCACAGTGAGTTTCTTTGGTGGGATGAGGCATCTGGTCACTATTGCCTCTGAACTGAGCCTTGTGTTTCACATCTATTCCATACTGGGTGCCTTCTATTCTAGCTTAGCCATGCCTGAGGGCATGCTAATTAGCTCCTCTAGCTCCAAATTAACCGACTTTCACTTGGGATGCTATCATCACTTTGAATTGAGCTGACTGAGAGGAGGGCTGGTGCTCAGCGAATGAAGCAGAGGGAGGGGAGAAAGTTGAAAACAGAAACAAAACCAATAATCTCCGGGATTGCCTCCTGAACGAAAGCCACTGTCCCTAATGTAGACAAGTCATTTTGTACAAGCCTTTAAAGCCCACTGGGCCAGGCAGGCACACAGTGCAAGGCCGCCTGTTTCAAAGATCTTTTGCAATGTGTTACACAATGGACCCCCTCATTTTATGCTGCTACATCATAAAAGTGCTCCTTTTGTTATATTTTCATCCTTAAAAGGGTCTTAATCCCTATCCTTTCAGGCTGGTCTATGGCAAATTCCTCAGGGACATCCCATTCGCTGCAAGGGCTAGAGTGACCCACTCAGAAACCAGCATGCAGGGCTTTGAGCTTTTCTTTGGCTGCCACTCTCTAGAGAACATTAAATCGTACTTTTCATCCCCTCACCATAGGGGGAAGCCCCTTAATGATGACAGAGAAAGAGAAATTCCTCCAGTCGGTCCTATGACACCATTCTGCTGTCAAGCAGGCATCTCGGCGGAGAGAATCAAACATGGCTTCCTGCAGGTGGAACGCCAATGAAGGTCACAGCCCAGTGAGAGGAGCGAGGGATGCTAGGGAAGAGAGGAAAGTAAACTGAGGAATCCTGGGAAGGACCAGGGAGCTCAAATCTAGTCATCTACAACAAAAAAGACCGCCCAACTGTATTTGGAAAGATTTTCATAAATCGACTACAAGTACCAGACAAGTATTTTTAGATACTTTTAGGAGGCAACCCCACTGTTGCCATAAAACAATCATTGATCTCCTTGTATCCCCTTGATTTGGATCACTTGAGATTCAGAAGACACAAATAGACACTATGACCGGCCTCAAACCAAAAAAAACAATAATTACGTTCAAACATGAGGGAGGGTTTAATATGAACCAATAATTGTATGCAGCACTTACTGGACTAGATTCTGATTAAACTGCTAATGACCTGTCACTCAAGAGCAGGGCAGATGTTTACAGATGCCCGGTACCAACAGCACAGCTCATCTGTCAGAGTCAGTCTTGACACATACCACACCCACTCACTTAGCATCGCCACCACCACGACATGGCTACATGATCAACAGTAATAGAGGATTTTAACGGTTTGGCTAGTATTATGGTCCTATTGGTTGCCAAACTCACACAGAATTCCAACCCTACAGAACCTTTGTCTCTCCTTCCTGCTATTGCTGATGTGGAAGCAACCGTTTTTGAGTGGTGCCCTCCCCAGCCCTCGCCCTGATGTGTGACACTCATGACAAATTAGGTGTGGAAGTGAAGGTGATGGGCTGTGAAAGTAATGCCCCTGCCCCCAACTCTACTCCACACACCCGCATGGACAGCTGCAACACACAAAAACATTGATAAATCGCATCAACAATTTAGGTGAAACAATGGAAGCCGTAAAAGATACAACATGAAGTCATGACAATATTTTAGGCTACAAAAGGATACGCATTAAAACCGCGTAATTATGAATGATCGTTATCTTGTATTAAATCAGTTTAATTTCAATATTTTGATTAGTTAACATACAGAATGATGCTCTAACCCTTCACAAACTTTATTTAAGCAGTGGTTCTCAAACGTTTTAGTATACAGTATGTATACGTTATTTGAATTGACTAAAATCATCAAATGTTCTTGGAATCATCTTTATACAAGTCTGTATAAGAAAAGTAAAAACAAGACACAGATAATGTACACTGCAAGAATCCTCAGTGTACAGATGTAGGCCCTTACTTATAATCAATTAAAGACACATTACTTGTACCTTTACAATGAAAGATTGATCCAATTTCCACCAGGATAAAAAATATGCTACTGCATTGCAAACCAATTATCTAAACATTATACTAATTCCCATAGAAGTGTTTAAATTATATGGTTGGGTGATTGCATGATGAATTAAAGAGCTTTATTCACTGGGAAATCTCATTCAGTAGTGACGAGGAGAGCAGCTCTGAGGACAGGCTGGCGCAGTGTAACCTAATAAAGCCATCTTATTCGGATTATCAGCACTGCCGAGACCTCCTGCAACCTGTATCCAAAAGATCAGCAGCAGTGTTAAAGCTGAGTCACTTCATATTCAAACTACAAAAGAAAGACACAATTAGCACCTATAGTTCATAGCTCTTAAAAACACGGTTCTCAAATGATTTTCTTTTCTCTAGCACAGCCTTGGATAATCTCTTTCTAAATGGAAAAGTACAGTAGAGGTAACCACACTTGTTTAACCATTCAATTCTCAGGAAAAAAAAAAAATCAAACACATCATAATGTTCTACTAATCACAGTGTGTAAAATGTGAAACAAAACAGTTAGGCGCCCAATTTTTTTAATTATTAGTTGACAACTGGCTTAACAACAGTTCTACATGTACAGAAATCATAAATTATATTGGCAGGAAAAACAACATTCTCTGCTTAAATGGACCTTAATGTTCACTTTTCTTCTGAGCAGAAATCTAATTCAAACCAATGCATCAATTAAATACTCACCATTTGGTTTATTTAAAGAAGCTATACCCGATTTTTTTTCTAAGTAGTTCATAAAAATGCTTATTACTATATACAAATTGTATTATAATCCGTAATTCAATGTAAAACTTGAGGTCATTGATTCAGATGTGTAAGAATACAGGCCGTAGAAAGTGCTGAGTAAAGTC
>JAPMNZ010962740.1:0-13163 GCA_029875035.1 Pomatoschistus microps | reverse complement strand
TGGAATGCAACCAAGTATTAAAAATGCAGAACGATGCCTTTTGTCTTTGTGATTTTATCAGGATTGACTGTGATTAAAACAGCAATATCAACAGATGATGGGTGAGCAACCTTCCTTTGTTTTGAATAATTCCTGTACGACTGAAAGTTCACACAAAATACATCAACAAATCGTTAAGTGCTTTGCCTAAGAACACAACAACAGCCTTAGCTGCCCCACTGGGTTTTCTGAAAGGTCTCTGAGAGGTCTCCCATCACAGTACTAACCAGCCTCTGCCCTACTCATCTGCTAAAAGCTCACAGGATCATTTTGTGAAAGTTAGCTGCAAATTGTATATTTTATGAGTAAAAGCAACCGTTATAGTGCACTTGTACATTGTTGGATACTCTTAGCATGGGGCTGATCTAAGTATAGCCTCAGTAGATTGATGGTGGGATCGGTCACTGGAGCGGAGGGGGGGCCAGATGAACGAATCGAGCTTCTACTAGATTACACAAACCTTGTCTAAGCTAGGGATTTCTTCTCCTTTTTTGTTGTCAAACCTTGCTGTTGCATTTTTTGATCAAAGCGCCACTCACTAAGCCTCACCTAGCATAATTTACACATCTGTGAAACATACACGCATAGAAAGGCACTATGAAAGCCCTTCTGCGTGCATTAATGTGGACCTGGGACGATGGACACAAAGGGGAAGTGGAGGACAGAAAATAGCCCCCTCTTTTGTCTGGGATACTCGAGTATTCACAACCGGCTCATTTATTCAATTTCTCTTTGAATATTGGTTATTTGCTTTCTTCTTTCTACTCGGGCCAGCTCTCAATTCATTAGCCAGATCCACTTTGAATGTTTTATTCAATGGTAGATTGTCATTGGTGAGAGTGTTTACCATAGCTCATGAAATATGGATCTGAGATTGTGCGTCCGTGTAAGCAGCTGCCTGATATGGTTGTGATGAGGGGAGAGCAGACCATCCCCTATAGCCATGAAGCTTGATCACTGGTGATTGTCATTAAAGCTGTCTTGTGCTGGGTAGATAAGACTCAGCCTTAGGGGTGAAACTCACATCCTCACTGACAATCATAGGTACAATTTGCTTATTTAGCAACATATTTTCCGAACATTTTCGTATTCAAGGTATGAAGACGGAGTTAAGTAGACAAATGTGGTCCAATTTAGTTTTGCCTTTAGCGTCCTGGTGAGATTTCTACAAGCAATAGAATTTACTGCTACATTAAAGGCAACTTCAGTATTATATGTTGGGGTGGTGGATAATGATCGAAACTAGAGATATGCCGCATATATTTGAGCCACTGTGTTTTGTATCTTCCAATAAAACACCCCTATCTTACGTTATGATTCAGATTGAGATTCAGTTTCTTTGCCATTTGCAGCAAAACCACATTGGAATACTTTTGCCTTTATCTGTGTGCTACCAACTGTTTTGCACAACCCTTGAACGATCTACTCCAAATTCTTTACATTGCAGAAGTCCATCAATGGCGCATAGTAAAAATGCACAATTGCAGAGAACAATTGCGGCCACGGAACCCTCCTCACACGGAACATGATAGACAAGAAAGTGATATTACGAGATGTCAGCCGTCGTCAACAAAATGGGTAGATTTGTTAAGGTAATGACGAGGCCTGGGCACTCATAATGAGCTGTGTGCTGGATGTCAACCACAGTAATTATAAGTGAGCTGGCAGGACTGAAACCATATCGAGTGGCCCTAATGGTGTCTATGGAGCAACCACTGAGTAGGGGCCACTTTTTTGCCCCCAATGAAGTGGCTAGGCACAAAGATGAATGATTGCTTTCTCTGTGAACTCGCTGGCTCACAGGTTGATTTAATTGAGTTGAATTAAACCTAAGCCAGGTAGAAATGGAGACGGAGAGAAAATCTATGCCGTCGATCTATAAAAGCCTTTAGGGTTTCGATCTGGATTACGTAGATTATTTTCCTGTCTGGTCACAGTCACACTTCATTCTTAACCCTAGAGTTTGTTCCCCATAGCTGCATGTTTTTGAGGCAAAGGCAGCTCAATGGTTGGAAGATATCATCAATATAGTGGGATGAGAAAATATTGACTGTGTATGGCTTCACTTTATGATCCATGAGTAAACAATACATATAGTTTAATAGGATCACAAAGTCTGCAAATGTACAACATTTCTTTTGATTATTAGTTTCATGAATAGTGGTGCTGAGTGCTGACATGTTCTTATACCATAATCCAGATCTACCTACCTTCAGTCTTGGATGTCTGCAGACAATCCCATTCACAGCATGGTTTGGTTGGGGCTCAGACATGCACTCAGCCATATTCTATTGAGATAGGAATGCCTTTCCCAATCAGGTTCAATTATAATTTAATTTTATAGGTTGACCAAAATAGGAAAAAATAAATTGTTGGAAGGGTTCATCCAGGTTGTCACAATAATAATAACAACAATAATTAGGTTGTCTAATTTTGATTTTGATTATATAATCATTTAGGAAATATTACAGGTGAACGATAATATTGAATTCATGCCTCTGTTGAGAGTGAAAAATAGCAACATAAGCCCAGTAAAAACACATTTTTGATTTATACATTCCAAAATATTTACTCGTCTTGAACCCTGTACAAGCAAAACTTCAGAATTTGCTAAATGTTATTGAAAAAAATGATAGGTGATAAATACTGAGGCCCAAAATATATGATTTTATTCAGCAGTTATTCAAAGATGAGTCAATATAGTCATTATTGTGACAGGTCCATTATAAACAGTGAATGTTAGAGAAATACTCATCACAATCATTCAACTGCATATTAGTGTCCTGTAGTCTGTGCAAAACTTAAATGTTATTAGTAGTGAACTATTGTTTGATGTTTTTGTTTATTTTCTTTCAATAACAATCGTAAGGTTAGTTATATTTATGATAGCGATCTGTTTAGCTTCATCTATTTTAGCCATCTTTATTTTTCCTGTAATGCCCAGACCTGGTTGGTATAAAAAGGTTCCATTTGATTGGTTTCATGATGATTACTTGCTTGCCTTTGTAAATGGGCTCATCAAGGCGTTTTATTAGAGAATCTTGATTTCCAATTCGAAAGCCCTTGATTTACAACATGACAGGTGCCCTGGTGCATGGTATTTTACTCAGTGAAACAATCCAATGGTGTCAGTTGGGAATAAAAAGCCATGTGGTATTTTAGTGATCAGCAGATGATTGTGGGGCATATGTTTGTGGCTGCCAACAGTCCAAGTCTGAGCTGCCAAATCACTCTTAAAGGGACGCTTGAGCAAAATCTCCGTATGTTGGTGTTCCCTGTGCTTGGCTGCATGCACATAGAGGCAAGAGAACCATTCTTTCTAGATTTGTCCGTATTATATGCCCCATGTGAAATTACTTACTTTAAGGTATTGTTTAGAGAAAAGCTAGATATAAGGAGAGGCTTTAGCTCATTGTATTGTATTGCTGAGTGTTGAAAAAGGAGTTTATTCTGTTATAAGTTCAAGCCATAGCATTGTTTGTTGGCGCTAAATAGAAAGTGGCTTATGAATTGAACATACAGTTTGTGCTCCCCGCTAAACCTCTTCATCAAACAAAACATTACTGACTAATGTGGGTTTCTGTAATATGCCTTTGTGTGAAGTCACAGTGCAATTAAATAATGAATACGTTGTGCCGGGTTCAGTGCAGGTGTCGCTCGGAGGACTGTGGATGAATTCAGAGTCTTGTTGTTTAGATCTGTTTGAAACGGCTATGATTATCTGGAACAAAGAGCAGAGGAAAGCTGGCTCTGAAAAGATACAGATTTTTCTGCAGATGTTGTAGATTATCTCTGTTTGAGTTTTACTTGTGAAAAAATTAACATATGTTTCCTTGTTAAAGGGGACAGAACACGCTTCTGGGTTGATATACATATTATTACAATACATAAAAACTGATTAAATCTATTTATTGCCAAGCCCTAATATACACACATGGACCAGGTGAAATTTAAAACATATATCCAAGCCACCTTAGCTGACTTCTCTTGATGTGGAGGAGGAGCATGTTGTATACGCTGTCACCTCACCCAAAGCTTATGACCATAGGTGTGGGTTGGAAACAGATTGACCAGTAAATCGAGGGCTTTGCCGATACAGTGACCACATCACTGCACACGCTGCACTGGTGCACCGATGCACCACAACTCTGAAATACTTGAACTCTTCCACTTCAGGATTTATACCTCTCCACCCATTTCTCAGTAAATGCAATTGGTTTCACTCAGTTAAAATGGAGCTGAATACTTTTCTAAGCCAGGTTTGTTTTTGTATTAGTAAAAAATACACTGTAATGTCATTTTGCTTTCACAATTGTCTGTTACTTGCCAATGTCAATCAAAATATATGTTTGTGGTCGTAAAGTGACAAAATGAGTCAAAGTTCATGTGGTATGATTACTTTTTCAGTCGCTGTAAGACGCCATACGGTTCGTTCTTATTATTCCCTTTTTCTGATGTCAAGTCAAAATATTATTTCAAACACTATCCCAGAGGCTTTTAGCCAGTGCTGATCTTCTGTTCCCTGTTCCACTGTTTAAGGTAGCATTAGGTGGCTCCCTCTTTCTCAAAATTGGGCAATTAATGAGACCTGCTGATGAGCCACTTAGCTTTTAGCTTTTAGCTAGAGAACATTTTGACAGAAGTACGTAATAATGAACGTAGCATGGTGTAGAGGTATCAACATTATCACATCTTGCACAAAACATCATGCAAGATGTGATAATGTGAAAACCCTCAATCTATGATTCATGCATCTTTGGAATCACAGATTGAGGGTTTTCACTGCAGCTGTCCAAGTGTAATGAACAACTTATCTGTGGGTGTTGCTACTGGTAAATTGAGCCTTGAGTAATCAGTGTTGTCTCTCTGGTTTGTGGATTACATAAAATGTTTTATTTAAGATGAAAAATTCAAATATGTATTTTTACATTATTAGTACGTGCAAATATAGGTTTCTTCTTCCTTCAGCTTACATGCACGTTTTGAGTTGAGGTAGAAATTATACTGATGTAAACTCTGAGTATATATGAAGATGCTCAGGATTCTGATGAGGATGTGAACAGAAATGCAATGAACCTGTCTGGTTTGAGTGTCTATGACAGAGTTTGAAGTGTCTTTAGTTTGCATGCATGTGCACTCATTTGTGTATTTGTTTGTGTGCTCTGTTTTACGTGTGTGCATGCTCCCAGAGGGGAAACAGGCTGTGTGGGGTGTTATCTGCTTCTGCAGAGGGTGACAGCTAATCACCAACCCTGACAAACACTGGGATAGAGGAGGGGAGAGAAGGTGGAGGGGGGCGCGTGAGGAGAGGAAGAGATGATGTCGGTTCAGCTGATTGGCATTTGAATTCCACTGAGTAGCCTCAGAGTGTCTCGCTTCTGTCATCACAATCTCTGTATGGTTTTGGGCCTGAGAGGGACCACATACCTGGCTCACTGACAACTAATAATCCTGCCTAAAAATGATATATGCACAGTAAGATACCAAACAAAACATGACTGTTGAGCCTGTACAAAAGAAAAAATACATTAAAACAATGAAGATTTTGCACTATTCAGTCAGAATGTTGACCCTAATAAGAGTACATTCATTATATTGGACTATTGCATATCATTTCAATCACCAGGATTAATATGTACATTTTCAGAAAAAGTGGCTTCCCAAAACAGAACCATTTTACACCATTTAAGTGTATACTTGCATAGATTGTCCAGCCGCTTAACGTAGGGATCAAAGGTTTGTAAGAGATAGCAGCTGTCTGGTGGGAGAGGCAACAAGACTGGAAACAGTAATAGGATTTACACTAGGGTAGTTTTTATGGTTAGATAATATGTGTGGGAAAAAGTCCTATGGTTCCATAAAGAATCTTAGTCTAAAGGTCGACAATAAATCTGCTTGTAATTATCATATTAACGTCATTTCCCTGCATGGCTCTTTGTGCTGCTTGTATGCCTGGTCCTGTGCTGATTTTGTGTGGGTGGCATTGAATAGATCCACAGGTGGTTCTCTGCCTGTCTGCCTGTCTGTGATGGGTGTCAGTGTGTAGGTGCTCCATATGGGGCTGGCCTCATCTGCTCACACTGTCACTGATCTCTGTTCTCTGCCCCATCCTCTGACCCGGTGCTCAGAGTTGCTCATATTCTGGATGTGGTTGAGGATATCAGCAGACGTGGAGTTGGTGGGTGGCACATCATTTTAGATACAGGCATCACTGAAATCCTTGTTAAATGAAATCAAAGATAGCTGTCAGATGCTGTTTATGGAGTGCGCTGCCTGAGAGCACACAAATGGCACTATCAGTGAAAGAGTCAAAGGTCCATAGCTCTCTGCCAAGTGAGGCTGTCATTCATCTTTGAAGCATGCACTTTTTGTGCATTCAGCTTAACACATGTTCTCAAACTTCAGTGCCACCAGTGATAATCCATACACAACAATTATTTAAAACTTGAAATTATGTTTTGCCTTTCTCAATGGAGTCATGTGAAATTGTGCATCTAGGGATGTAGTTTCAAAGGCCTGGGTAATGTAAAAGACCTTTGGAAGTCAATGTTGACCCTGTCACCCGTGGTGGTCCAGTTTGAGAGACCTAAAAGCTGTTGTGTTGTGTGTTGTGTTGGCTGCTAATGGCAGTTGGCATTTGGCCACTATCAGTGGATTGTTAATTAGTATTGAGAGGTTCAGAGAGAGGCAACCTCCTATGTCCTTCTCACAGATGTGTGTCTGATTTATACACAGTTAGTGTCCATACCCAGCTCCAGCAGATTGTAGTGAACAGCTAGAGATGTCATAAAAACAAGAGTAAAGGGCACAGAGAGATAACACACATACTGGCTGCGCAATACAATGCCATCCATTCATTTTCTTGCACTTTATCATGGGAATGTAGACTGGTAAATCGAGCTTTGCCTTTCAATTCAGCTCAGTCTTCACCACTACAGTCCAATACAGCAACCGCATCACGGCACACGCTGCACAGATACCTGTCAATGTCACGCTTCATCCTTCCCTCTTTCTGGATATTTTGATTGGCTGAAACAGAATCACATGTTGCTAAATTTTTGTTCATACAACAATGGTTATTAGCTCGTCAAATATTTTTCCTGGCGAAGCTGCAACACTGAATGTTCAAGTTTGGGACAAATACATAGCAAGCTCTTCTTGAGGCCTTCTATTAGTAAACTGTTGTCTAATTTTGAAGACTGGCAGCATGTGGTAGAGCAGACAGATGAATTAAAGACTGGTGTTTGATCATGCAGTTTAGGCTTTAAAACTCTACTCATAGTATTTCCATAAAAAACAAATATGTAAAATTACAATATTGATAGAAAGCATAGACTGTATATTGGTGGGCAAGGCTAACACCCTAGCTCATTGAAGCCCAAGGAAAGTGCTCATGGACAAAGTGTATTTGCACTTGCTCCTATTGACTTACATTGAGTTGTGTCACATTTAGTTGTGTCACATTCACCATTTTGGGATTAAAAAATTGTGGTTTAGTGCTCGCTATGATAATGGTGTGTATATTTTTATATTATAAGGATTAACCAGATGCCTTGCCATAGCAACACGTCTGTTTCTGTAAAAGTGCAAAGCTGACCCCATCAGAACAAATGCCCATATAAGAAAATTGGCACCAGCTAGCTTACGTTACAATCGTCTTCACCCGTCTTTGATTCAATGTAATTCATGATTTCAGCAATATGTAACTTACAATAATACAATATATAGTAACTAAACTAAACAAATATGTATTTTTGTAATATGTTATTTTGAATATTTATCATATTTGTATACAGTTGTTTCTGCAATACCTGGTGGAGCCAATTGCCAATATTGTTTTAAAGTCATATCACTCTGCCCTTTGTTGCACTAAATTAAACCCTTTATCATTGGTTGGCTGCACCTCAAATGTCAAAAGAGGTGCAGCCTCTTCTATAGTGGCTGCCTACATACATATATACATACAGTACATACACATACAGACACACACACACATACACACATACACGCACACACACATACACACATACATACATACATACATGTACATTCATTACCACATTGATAATGAAACACCTCTGGATGTGAAGGGAATTTTAACTACATGAGCTAACCTAATCTTGGCTTAGGAATTCTTTACTTTAATGGCAACCTTTTACAAATCTGTGCAAATGCAGGGGCTGGAGTTAAATATTATCACAACCCTAATGTCACAGCCTTTGTCTAAAGGTAATTGTAGTATAGTTGTCATGGAGGAATAGCTCTGTGACCTTTCAGTATTTTTATTTCTTCTTGCCATATATATTTGCTAAGTGATGGTATTCAGGCTGATTAGTTCTCACTCCTACCCTCACACAACCAGAGACCAAATCACAGGCACACAGACACAATTACAAATCACAATGAATCCACTCCCCAGTACCACTCTACCATTGTTCTGCTTTATAAGACTGGGAAAGGAGCATCAGTCAAGTATATTAGCTGGATCCTATTACTGTCACCAGATTGCCTCTGTGAGCCATCTTAAAGAGCCCCCAGACAAAACTTCCTGTCATGTTAATCCAAGCTTTAATAAATAGAGGGATGTGTAACCATATTCAAATCGGGCTCCTGTATTTGTGCTGACAAAGAGAGACGACCATCACGTCATGACAGATGAAAGCATTTTGGATGAAAGGAAAATCTTGAGGGGAGAAAAGTTTTTTATCACTGCTTATTGTATCGTATGCAGAGGAGAAATGTCAAATTATTGAAAGTATTTGAAAAAAGCGTATTCTAATCTATGTAAAACACAGCAGGTATTAGAGATGGCCTTCATTGTGTGCCAAATGAATGCTTTTCAGGATCCCAGCTAGGAGTCCATTTGATCCCCCTTGTCCACCTATTGATAATAATGAATATAATGTGCACCTTGTTTCTGAAGCGATAAAGGTTTGCTAGGTACCAGCATCACCAGGCTGATTTATGAATACTAAGTCTAATCTTTTACTTGACATTATGCAGCAGCAGCATTGTGCAGTATGTATTTATTTATTTAAATGGAACAGTCCATCTCACACTCCATTATTACAGTGATGCAGTCGCTGTATTGGACAAAGCGCTCATGTCCTGGGTTTGATCCCTGGGCCTCTCTGTGAGGATTTTTTCCCCCAGGACCGTCAGTCACTCATAGAGTTTACTGAGTTTAATTTGGCGATACCAAACTGTTTTATGTTGAATCTTGTTTAGTTCCTGATTTTCAATTTTTAGAATTCTGGAACAATTTTAATTAGTCTCTTGCTGGGATGTAGTTCCTTTGGCTCCAGTCTGAGTGGTGCATGCATGCGTGTCATACACTTTTCACACAAAACAAAAATGCACAATATACAATGACAAAACAATGTGTTTTATTTATCATTAATTTTCATGATGTAATAATAAACAAATTATATAAACATTATGAAGAATATACAGTAGTGAGTGAGTGAGTTTCTGAAAACTAACTTTTCAATGTATTCTTCCATTAATGGAAATTAGTAAGATATTTGTTTTAAATAGATTTATGAAATTAGTTCAAACATAAATATTTGTGAAATTATATATTTTTACAGTTGCCTATGTCTGATATGTCTGATATTATTATATCAGCACAACCCTAGTAAGCACACAATATATATTGCTGTTATTGCCATTGAAAAAAAGTTATATTCAGTGTGTTTTTAAAAGCTTCTCTTTTATGGCTGGAATTGGCATGCTACATAGCTAAGCAGAGATGATTGTCCTCAAAGTCCGTTAGTTAATGTTATCCCATGGATGGTTATTCAAAGGTATATATTTTTTTGCCTTTCAGCCTCTGGAGTTTTTTGCATTCTGCAGCATTCCCCGTAACAAAGAGGAGCTGGAAATGACCCTCTTTACTTCACGGCCATCTCTCCAAGATTCAGAAGCACTAGGGAAAAGAGCAAAGACACCATTTCACAGAGAATGACATGCCCTTTATAAGGCGAGATTCCTGCCTCTTCAAAAACCAAATTTTAAAAAAGCTAAGCGGACTTTCACCATGAGACATCGGTATATTTTACTGTGGTGAGCAGCAGGGCTTCAGTATTATTAAAAAGCTTATTGAATGTCTGTTCGTTTCGTTCTCAAGCTGTGTCTTGGATATGTTTTAATAGACATATTAACCTGACACCATTTGCCTCTATCGCCAAGGATAAGTTGAACAGAATTTTAAATATCACAGTAAAATGCAAATAGCAATGGCATCTTTTCCATACAAGATATAACAAAACAGATGGCTTTCTCCCTACCCCGAGCACATATGGATAAGATTGTGTTCGCAAAGACACCCTGCATAGAGCCTATGTCAAGGAGGTCTCTGAAGTTATTACACAAAATGAAAACACTAGAAGGTGACTTGCTGTTGGGACCCTGGAAGGCAAAATCTTGAAAGAAAGAGAAAGAGAAAAAAAAGATAGCTCTAAGGCATGAAGAATGCCTTAGTGCTATCTTTTTTTTCTATTTAGTTCACTGTCAAAGTAAAATAGAAAGAGAGAAAAAATTGTGTATTTACGTATCTTTCAACAGCTGTAGTTAAAAGAGAGAAATTTTTAACTACATTTCGTAATGACAGGATCATCAATATTGCCCCAGAAAGGGGCTTCTAAAATTAGACATCATGTCTTTGTTTATTTTCTATTATTCACTTCTTAAAAAAGTTAAGATGTTGTTTACGTTGAGTGTTTGCTTTCCAAGCCGAAAATCTAGTTTGTTTTCAACTTTGTGCAACCTTCTTGTGGCCATCAAAACAAATTGCATCCTGAGTGGCGTACTCCTCTGTCATCTTGTTTTCACACAGTATCACCCCACGTTTCAAAGAATGGCCCGACCTCTCGATGGCCTCAGTTATTGCCACTTGCCGCGATATTTACTGTTCATTAACAAGGAGGAGGGAAGGCAGTGGATGGCAGCGTTTGCAGAAGCTTCCTATATGCTTAATGTGCTACAGAGAAATCTGATTGGCTTTGCAAGCAGAAGGACATCATTTTAAATAAGTCCTCAATGTTAAACTGTTTGCTCTGGGGCTTGGAGATTGCTCACCTCTCCAAATGCTATTTTAGCTTGAAAGTACAATATTTCCCAGCAGCCGGCACGCTCGCATGGGAGACTGAGGGAGGGACTGGTGCGCTGGTTTCATGGAGGTGGCTCGCAGGCATACTCCATTCTGACAGAATGAGGAGGCACTCGGCGAGAGTGGCGGAGAGGAAAGGGGCCCTATTAATAAAATGACTCTATAATGGGTAGTTCCCTGCAGCTTGGAAAAGAAGACAGGCAGATTGATGGACGAGGCCAAGGCCCAGTTCCTGAAGCAGAGTGAGCTCAGTTATGTGGACATGTATGAGAGAGGCCAAACCCAAGGCCAAACCACCGTGGCCTCCTCTCTTACTCATCGCCTCACAAAACTGTTTAGAAATGCATTAAAACAGCAGCCTGCACCCAATAGAGAACCTTTAATATATAAATGAAAGCCTAGATGCTATTTATCTCCAATGGTGTGGGGAGGCAACCATGCAGAATTTAGTTTTAATTGCAATTTTACCTAAAAGTTAAAGCCATGATAAACATGGCTCTGTGGGTGATGTTATTATGATTCTATTGCAAGTCCATAATCCATAATTGACATTACTTAGGAGTAAAGCACCCATAAAATAGTATTTGGCGGTTTGTTTACAAGAAAAGGTAGTCTTAATGCAATGTTTTTTTATAAGCACTTTTATGTTTGAAGAGTCACTTGAGTGGGGAAAGAGATGAGCTAAGAAAATATTGTTTTGCCACAACAGTCGGTTCTAACAATAGAGCGGGCTCCTGAAGGCGCCCCTCCATCATCCTTTCATTACATTTTTGTTTCTCTACATTGATTAGAGTGGCCTCAGCATGACTGCCTTTTTAATTGTCTATTTTCTGATCTGCAAACTAAGCCGAGCGCAGCTGTAGATTGTGTGCTAACCATTTCAACAATGCTCTGAGGCATTCTCTGACATGCAAAGTTCATTGTTAGAATATACATCAGTTTGTATCACCATAGCGACCTCCTTGGATGCTGAGCAGGGGACCTCATAAATATGTAATTCTGACAGATTTGAGGAATTGTCCTCCTCTAGTTTTCGTCTAAAGCCGTTTTGTTAATGTCAACATGAACTAAAGTTGGTGCAATGAGTGTTGACACTCAGCTCACAGTGTATATCATGATGTATTATTGGATAAAATAAAACTTAATAAGGCTAATTATTAGACATACATAATTAACATGCATAAGCAACTGGGCTCTGGGTGTGCAGCACATCACATGACCATATGATGACAGTATAAAGACATTTTAAAGATGGGGTAGTATTATATTGATTCATTATTTTAAAAACGTGTATTTGTATTTATGAGACATACTAGAGTGTGCAGTAGGTTAAGTATGGTTGGCTTTGCCGCTGTATAATAGCTGCTCTATCTGAGCCTATAACAGTGCTACTTTGGCCCCCTTGTGTAATTGCAAGAGCTTATGGGGACCAAAAATGTTGCCCTCTGCTCCTCGTTAAAGCACCACTTGTAAACGCGCTGGAGCGTGGTTGCAGCACACTGCTGCCCGACGTTCCCAGACAATGATATAGATTTCCTCTACAGAAGAACAATTGGAAGGGTTGTCACAAATTTGTCCATTGTCACTGGGTCGCTATCATTTCTCTGTTAATTGCCATCATTGTAATAGAATATTAGATGCTGTAGAATGCAGAGGGAGGGCTGCTGAAGGGCCGGTGCTAGCAGGGTTTTCTCCTTGACCATGGCCCTTATCTGCTTATGATAATAATATTATGCAACACTTCATTGATCCCAGTAGACATTTGAAGCCTTCTTTTCCCTTCCTCTGCGAGGCATGGAAGGCTTGCACTCTTCACTTCAGACCAGGGGTTCCCAAATGTTTCTAGGGATCCTACAAATAATCGTGTAACACACTTGTGACCCTCTTGCAGAATACAATTCAAAAACATTGTTGAAAATAAACAAATAATTAGGGCTGGGACTCGATTAAATTTTTTAATCTAATTAATTAGAGGCTTTGTAATTAATTAATCTTGATTAATCGCATATAAATA
>JAPMNZ010962726.1:0-10364 GCA_029875035.1 Pomatoschistus microps | reverse complement strand
GGTATGGACACACACAAGAGGCTCTATGATGCTGGGTGAGTGGTTTTTTACTGTGTGACACCTACAAACTGCTCACAAGAACAGTAGATGAACAAATAGTAAAGAATAATGCAATATTGGCTTAACATGAGCTCCTGAATAGAGCGACCTGGCTTACTTAGATAATGATATATATAGTAATACGTTTTAGTCGTCCTTTACATTCTAAAAAGTTGCAAATTTCTGAAAACGCTGGCGCCTAAAGAGTTAAAACAATAAGTACGTAACAAATAGTAGTAATAGTAGTACAATTAACACTATGCAAGATTAGCAAAGAGGATAATGTTTAAGACGTATCCTGTCTACAATAAGTCACTTTAAATGGTCACTGTGAAAACCTGCACTACTATTGACACTGTTCCCAAATTGACACTTTTGTTGCACATAATTTATCCTGCATTTAACATGTTTGCACATTTCTTTCTTTTGCACAACCTGAGTGTCTCTATCCATGCCAATGTGACATGTAAATTTCTCCTTTGTGAGATAAATAAAGCACATCTTATCTTATCTTATCTATAAAAAATCCCCCCAAAATAGTTGTAATTTTTCACTACTTTCATTAAAATTAAGTAAAAGCGGGTTTTTATCTTTAAAACATACTAAAACTGATTAATATAACTGAAACACAAATTACTAACTGCTGTAAGTAAACAGTGTTGCTATGGTAACTAGCGCTCCAAAATGAGATGGCTCTGAACCCGTCTAGCAGGATTAAGATAATTTCATAAATATAATTGCAATGATATAAAAACAGAAAAGGTCATAAAATTATCAGATCCAAAAAACGTACATAAACGGAGTAAGTAAACTTCCAAAACGAAAAGCCGTGGAATCAACTAGCTACTCGTGTTCAATGACTTGTCAGGGGAATCTGCACGTTCTAACAGTTTTGCACGTTATCAATGCCTTCGGGCTGCATTCATCCTGGTTGACTGAACAATACAAACTAGAACGGCACGGCGCGCTGCTGCCGTGCATAGATAAAGCGTAAACAGTCATTCATTTCCCAGGCGATGGCGATGGCCGCTCGTCTCGCCTCTGTGACCAGTCAAAAGATCAGGAAATGGACGCCATGATGTCTTCGCAGCAATAAATCAGTCGCGCGCGCAAAAACACACTCAAACCACAGAGCACGCAAACACACACGTCAATACTAAGAGAGATAAGTCAAAGTAAACGTGCACCTTTCCGAAGTGCGCAGCCCAGTGAAGGGGCGTCCAGCCGTAGAAGGAGTCCTCCACGGCGAGCTCCGCAGGGGTGGCCGTACACTGAAGCAGGGACAACAAGGCGCCCATGTCTCCATCCCGGCAGGCGCGGTGCAGAGGGAAGCGGGCTGTGAGCACCTCCTCGCTCGAAAAGCCGGACTCTAGCCCAGCCGACATCTTCCCCAAGGCTCCAAGTAACTACAACGAGATGAAGCGGCGTGTGTGTGTATGTGCGCTTTCTGCCTGACAACAAAGCCGCCAGACGCACGTAGACAAGCCGAAAATACGGTCAGGGTTTCTCCACAGAACCGCGAGTAAGCCTAGTAAGTCCACAAAACCTGGACTGGATCCTGCGTGGAAGTGCGGTGGCGTAGTTTGGCCACAAGAGGGCGGCAGATATAGAGTTTTGATAGCGCTGTGTTATAGATCCATGGGTATCTCCAGGTTTGGTTAAACTAAAGAATGATTGAATTCCACCAATGCCACCAAGATCCAAAAAAAGGAAAAACAACATCTATTGACGATTCACAGTTGAATCAACATCTCATAATTTAATTTAATTCAATTTAGAAAGCTGCCACATTTATGAACAAAAAGAATGCAAAAAAATGATACAATACAAAAGGTGAATGTGTTCATTTATGATATAGTGGTCTTTCTGCTACAATCTGGATTAGTTACATCGTGCAGAGGTGTACAGATATCCTGTCCTTATTAAATAAATAAATAATGCATATTTTTCCTTTTGTGTCGAATGACTCTTATGTATTTCCTCCTGTGGACTCACCAATGGCAGGAGGATCAGTGAGGGGCAGGTGCTTAGTGGATTGGGTGCACCTCTGACTGCCACCACCCCGACCCAGAACTGGAATAAGCGGAAGAAGATGGATGGGCTCTTTTGTAATCATGTGTGCATCTGGGCTTCATACTGAGGGGAAAGCTGTCAATCAGGTCGTTAGAGTGCAGTCTGCATGCTTATTATTTCAGCAAAATGGGACATTCAAAATAAGCCTTTACAGAGGGATGCAAGGATGCAAAAGACAGCATCTAGCGAAGCTTTCTTCTATCATCAAAGTAGCGTTAGATCCATATGTTAGCCGCCAAAGTATGGTCAACTGACCCAGCACTATTTCCACCAACAACAGATATGGATGTTGTTTGTTATCTTCTGAATGGAGTGTGTGCACATGCTTTCAAAGAGCTCAGAAATTACAAATCCTTGGAGGCTCATCGACCTTTTACTAATGGTTGGGCACAAGATATTTGTTAATTTCAACTTGAAGGATCTGCGCCATTATCACAGTTAATGAAAGATACCAGTAATATAAACACTTAAAAAATGCAAAATATAAATATGAATTATTATAATTTTCACGTTAAAATTGCAAGGTCCAAAGAGCTTCACAGGATTAAAACAGCATATACCCCTCTCCCCATAGATCCCACCAATAAATACCAGAGAGCCCTGTTTTACTATAACAGATTTTTACACAACTCCAAAGAGCCATACTTTAGGGGAAAACAATTAGATTAGAGAAAAAATAGCGCATATGATGAAGGGTACTGGGCATTGTTATTATTTTAAGGGTATTTATTATTATATACTGGGTTTACTTTTGAACGCGCTGGAAAACGGCTGCAAGTCCTAAGTAGCTCTGAAACAGTTGTTGTTTTGTGCCTTATAATTTTTATTTTTATTGCTTTTTTCTACCTGATATGTTGCTACAGTACAGTGTGCATAGTTTTACACTGGTCCAGACCAGAGCACAGAGGATTCATGGTCCAAACCAGGTAAAAATCCACAGGAGGAATGCTAACTTTTTGAAAAATGCTAAGGAAGCATTTAGCATTTTGCTTTGGATGAGAACGGAGAAAATGGTCCAAACCAAGCGGCTTCTCCACCTCTACTGCTGTGACCCGTCCTGCTCCACCCAGAGACCACTCTTTCTTTGCTGCTGTGACCTGAAGGCCTGTGGCTGATCAATACTTTTTTTTAGCTTTTTAGAATGATCAATTTATTTTTGCTGCTACTGGACACCTGAATTTCTCCTACAGGGATCAATAAAGTATCTATCTATCTTTGTCGTTCGTTGGCAATGAAATGCGATTGTCGTCATCCCCTCAATATAGCGTTTGAACACATGCATGACGTCAATTGCAAAATAGCCGTTAAAGTAAAAAAAATATAATAAAAAGGGAGAAAATTGACTTACAAAAGAGTACAAATTAAAAACTGCAGCATGTGTTTTCATATTGTATATCACAGTATGACGTGGTTTTATTAATTGTTTAATACCAAAACAAACCTACACTACTGCTACTACTCACACTATACTTCTCACATGTTGAACAGTGTGTTCATTGGCTTCTGCTCCTCTTGGACATGTGCCTCTGCTTTAGCACAGTAGCTATCCAGATGATTTAAGCTACTTTCAGCAGAATGAATATTATGCATATATCAAAAGTTCACAGCCATAGAGAAAGCCCTCACCCTTCATGGGACTGTAAGTAATCAGCCTGTGCTAACACCGTGTATGGACAAATTGCATTGTTCCATGTCTCAGTCTGCATTATTTAAAGGGCTTTTCATGAACTCCCCTCTTCCGTTAGAGTAGCACATGGACAAGGTTTAACAGTCTGGTAAATACCCAATACAAAAGGGCTTTTCCTTTTAGAGTTTGCGGTGCACTGGCTTCTCAAGAGAGCGTTCTGTACGGGACAGAAGTACAAAGGATTGGCTGCTGAGCACTGACGTCTGGTAATAAACCTCTGAGTAAACTCCTTGCAGATGAAAGAGGGATGACGCAAAGGTGTAGTATCACCAACAGTGCAGGGGCAGGAGGGGCAGGAGGAGCAGGAGGAGCAGGAGGAGCACTGCCAACGACCAGTATTTCACAAACCTTTGAGAATGTGCTTTCGAGAGGCAACAAGGTGCTGCAGAAATGATAAAGCAAAGCATCAGCTATACTTGCAAAACACAAACAAATGATATAAACAATGATTTTGTATACTTCGCCCGGACCTCCATGACACTGACACTCCCGCACTTCCAAACCGCACATAAAACACACCTATTCAGACTCAGTGTTACCTTACATTTCACTGTCCATTTTAACTGTTGTTGCTTTTAACTTTGTGTTGTTATTATTATGATGTATTATTTATGAAGCAATTTCCTAGTTTGTAAGATAAGATCTCAGAATGGAGAAATGTTAGTCACATGGCAAAAAAGAAAAATAAATCTGATTTGTAAATCTGATCTTCACGGGAATCTGCTTATTCCCGTGAAGATTTACCTGGAAAGTATGAGCACAACTCAAAGTTCTTGATAAAACAAAGGTCACATTAAAATCGCAAAACAGATAAAAGTTTATCATTTATTTCAAAGTAAACAGATTAATAGCACTGATTACAAGTTATGATGCTCATCTTGACTTTTCCAATGACAAGACAGAATAACAGTGAGTGGGCTAGGATTGGATTTTCCAATTTTCTTATACAAAAATATACTATATTGATTCGATTTCAGGGGTTAAAGGTTTGACAGAAATTCCCTTATGAAATTTAAATACAGGTAGTTTTGTTGCTTTAATGAGTGAGTCTCCACAACATGTTTCTGACTTGTATATGTATTTGATCTCTGACACTTGATGCATGATGATGTATATTATTTGTAAAAGTGATCAATGCATCTTTTTCCTTTAGATGAGATATGAAGAAGTTTAAGTTTATCCAAAAATAATGAGATGATTGGTATTGAAAGCAGAGTTAGATTGTTGGAAATATATGAATATAATGTATTATTTTACTTCAAATAAGATACTACATAATTTTAACTTTTTCTGTCTTCGCTCAACCTCAACCCAGGTCAAACCACCTCTGGCCTCACAGTCAGCTGATAATGGCTCTATTCACAGCTTTGGGCAGCTCATGAGAGAACTCACTGGGACAATTGAAGCCGCATTTGAATAGATTCAATAAACTCGGTGCAGTCATCCAACATATATTAGTAATTAGATCCAGAGCGATTACAAGCAATTGCGTCCTATTTGTTCCAATGAAATTTGAGAAAGAGAAGTTTATAGAATTTGTTGATCTCACAATGGAGAACTTTAAAGCAAGCAAAGTACGCACAAACTTGGGCAACATTTATACAGAATGATAACCAAAACAACATGCAGCCATGCAAAATATGGTCAAATATGAGGTAATAAATGCTTGAGTCAAGTGTTTTTATTTCATTACATTCGCTACAGCAGTACATTGACTGCTTTAAAACAAGATTTACCAATGGGACAAAGCCTTTTGGTCTTATTCAAAAAAATGTGTCTTTATTTTCTCAGTCTAAGGGAGACATTTCTTGTATAATTTTGAAATAAAGAATAATTTTGCTTGTACCATTGGCAAATCTTGTTTTAAGGTTGTGAAAATATGCTCATATTAAGACACATTTTTTACTTGTTTTCATCCCTTTTTGCAGTGAGGGAGAATCTCTAATTATTATTAAACAGACATTAAACATTGTGCAGATTGTCGTGTCTACATCAACATCCATAACAGCAGGACACATTCTACCGAGGGAGCAGCATATGTCCAGAGGATTAGCGTGGCTCTAGCGCTGCACCTGTCCCTGTCATCACAAAAACACAGGGACACATTGAATGGGTGGGTGTGCAATGGAAGAAGAGCCCCCAGGGTGCAGCTCCATCAGCAGGACCACTCAATGATGTCAGAGGGGTGGGGTCATGACGTCAGCCTCAGATCACACAGATTATGGTTAGCGGCTTTTCATGTTTGTAAGTTTAAATTCTCAGTGCTTCTTTCACTAAGGAGTTTTGCATGACTGCGTTTAGAAGTAAGCTTTTTTTAAATATAATTAAATATTTTGCCGTTTGTGCTCTTTCAAAAGCTCCTATACAATCACAGTTACACGGCACGTTGCCAGTGTCTTACAAGAAAAGGGTTAATTGAGTCGAGTGAGTTGATTGTCTGTGGGTGTTGGCATTTAGTTTAGTTTAGTTTAGTTTATATATTCAAAGTGGGAAAGATGTATTGTACCAGGATACAGCCCAAAAGCTAATTTCCACTTGCAGGAACAGACAGACTGAGCAGACCCTGGGCAGACTGATGTTATTTAGATTCAGATTCATTTATTCTCCCAGAGGAGAAATGTGTCCTGGAGCGGGGGGTCAGTGGCACCCACATATATAGACATAACATAAAACACAGACAATACAGACATTAACATGAACACAATTGCTGTTAATGTGTGTATTGTGTGTGTTTTTTATGTTATGATCATGTATAACGAATAGAGACTGAATATCACCATTGGAGCTGGCAACTTAACTCATGTGAGGCTCATTCTGGACTTTATGGTTCACTGTAAACCCTAACTTTAATCTTACTTCAGATTTCAAAGTTATTATCAATAGATTATTCCCAGTAAGTAAAGAATGTTAGGTATCTACTTGATGGTGGCTGAGTGGGTAGCACCTTCATTTCTCGGTAAGATGGTTCTGAGTTTGAATCCCAGTCGGACCATTTATTTGTAGAATTGATGTCACAGTCAAACTTTATTGCGATCAATTGAGTTCACTTGGCAACATCAGGTTAAGAATGTACTCGAGGAATTCAAGTGAAGTTAATGTGCAATTTATTTCCAAGGTTTTTTCAAGTAAACTTTATTTGCCAGTGTTGGATGTGGGCATATACACAAGATGTACTTTTCCACATCATTTTCATAACTGCAAAACATTCATTAAAAACCGTATCATGAAAACATTTCATTGGGAAACCAGAGCTCTTCAAGCTAACGTTTGGAGCAAAACCACGACCATGTTGCCAACTTGAACGGATTCTGCAACTAATTAATAAAACTGAGCGTTGTGCAGAAGTAAAAAGGTTGAAAAATCAATAATCCTGCTCTAGACAATGGCTCTCACTGTTTCACACAAGCATCACCTCAGCAATGCGCCGCAGACAGGAAGTGAATTATTCCACAAGGCACATTGTCCTAGTTATTTGTAATGGAACATATCACCAGCATGGAAAAGGCCCCTACTTAAACATTTGTAGAAACCAGAGTGTGTGCACAATGCTCTCTCCAGAAGTGACCCAGTTATCCATTAAGCACAGATGCAGATACGGCTGCCTTTCACACGCCTCCAGACAGTACACGTCAGTCCATGGAGTGGATAATTAATACCCAATAAACAGCCTTAATGAGCCCGCGGCAGCCATTTCTCACACTTGTGCAGACTCGCTGTTCGCTGCCCAAACGTTAAAGCAACGTTAATCCTGTTTGAAACGCAACATGACACCTGCTCGTGTGGTTGTGCCGTACACAAAATGCCAAGGAGGATTAATGTTGTAACGTTGCGGATTATAAAAGATTTGTGCGTTGACCAGTAAATCTTCATATGTCATGACTAGAAACATGTCATTGTGATATCATTTGTCTCACGCAGTGCTGTGTTAGTGCATTAGAGAGGGGTTTTTCTTTCCCAGTGCAGTGTGGCTGACTCCGTGTGAGTTTAAGGAGGGAAGAACCACAGCTGCCTCTTGACGTACATGGTGGACTGTGTGTGTTTGTGTGTTCCCCTCGGTGCAGGCTTTACATTAATGAGCTGCCTCACACGTTCCCTTTTCCTCGAAATTCAGTCCAAGAGTAAAGCCAATAGTCCGATTAAACCACGACGAGAGGAGGCTGCTGTACCTTTAATGCCAACAGGAGGTTAATGCCATCACTGCAGAACTCTAGGTTTGGTCAAGAGTTGGTGTCAATGAGGTGGTTTTTTCCCCCCATAAAAACAATTTCCAAAGTGCTGAGCAGTAAAATAGAAACCATAGTAGTAAAAGTTAAATTCATAGCCATCACAATTCAAGTCTGCACTGCAATAAGTCAAAATAATATATACCAAAATGGATATGAAATCAACAAATACAAAAACAAACAATTATCAATACCTTTTTGTCATGACTGCTGTTGACGTCAGTAGCTTCAGGAGTTGTTCCAAACATCTGCGAGTTTATTGATGCGCTGCTGAAAGACTTAGGCCTTATGTGGTCCACAGGGCGTAAAAAAGCATTTTATACATAAACTAAATTCAACTTGTTTTGTCTCCCAAGGGGCAAATAAAGAGAGCAGAGAGCAGCCATATATATAACATGATTTACATAAATGAGACAATTGACAAAAGACAAAGACAAAGTACAGTTTAAAACTGCAGCTTGAAGAATAACTATATAATTTAGTTTGTGGATGAATGCTATTGTGGCCATAATCTGAATGTGAAAGCCAGATCCTGTCAGACCGGGTTAGTATTGTGATGTGAGACCTCTGGGAACACCAGGTTTAGTGGCTGTGGATGTAATGTGCTAAACTTTTGTTATGTCCTTAGACAAGGCACTTTACCCACATTGCAAAAATCTACTGAATTGAATGAATATGTAAAACAAATACATATGTGTTATGTGTAAAAAAAAATGTCACCTCTGGTTAGATTCCAAACTGCATTTTGTTGCATTGTTCTGACTTTGAACTGAAAAAGGTTTGGATAAGCTGGGAAGGGTTCGAGGGCCGCAAAGAAATGTGAATCGGGCCGGATGTGGCCCTCAGACCGCACGTTGCCCTGGTCTGGTCTAGGATGAGTCTGGTGTGTGTGAATGATTGGTGGTGGCTGCCTCACTTCTGTCAGTCTGCCCCAGGGCAGCTGTGTACAGGCCTCTTTGAGTGTCCAAAACAGTGCTATATCAAACCAATACATTATTATTACTATCATTATTATTTAGTATAAAAATGTATTGCACTTGTTGCTTTCTATTGCACCAGTCCCTTACTAGACCTATGGATGAGTATTATTATCTGGAAATAATACAGAAAGCCTGTATTTCCTTTAATGTTCATGAATAAAATGTGGCGTGAAAATGATTCATCTCTCAACAGAAGCTCATATTGTGCTGCACAAAAGACAACATGGCAGTGCGCAAAGCCACAAACGCACAACAAATCCTCACATTTAAACACTTTCAACGGCCATTGGATTTTGCCCACATGACGTCTGTGCAGTTTTGCAACCGCTGCGCTGAGGTCAATGTTTATGCCACTTTATTACATAGTGATGCATGAATACAAACCACAGGCTCGTATAACTGGGAAGCCAACACACCCAATAATCTTATCTGTCTTTATTAGCTGCAAACGTATGCATTCAGAGGAGGACAGTCTGCGTCATGCCCCTGGGAGGGATAACTGTTATAGATTAGTGCGTCTGAGGAAATATTCCGTCAGCCCATAGATAAAGTAGAAAATCAGAGGCACTTCAAGGTTATACAATCCCGTTTTGAATGAATGGAGGGGCTTTATGCTGTGTAACGTGTGTACGTAGACAGCCAGAACTGTTACTAGAAGTACAGCTTTGATTAATGCCTGTAAGCTCATATGGACACAGCTCAGGGTAAGCTAAAAGGATTCTGAACGTGCCTCGCAGGCTTTGACGCAGAGAGCTGACATCATCGGCTGTATACCTTTTCTTTAGCCACTCTGCAACTGACTGAAGTAACACGTCCTGGAATACTGGGTCTCCTATTCAAAACATCATGGAGCACACTTGCCATCATGAAAAACACATTCAAATGAATGACGACAGCAGGTGGTAACTACATGCAAATTAAGTTGCAAATATATAATTGCAGAAATACCCCTTAAATACAACTGCAGGAATGAGATCCCAGTGTACCTTTTTCCTTTCCAGGGGTAGGCTCCCTGAGATAAATGGGAGCTGGTGTTACTGACTGAAGATTACAGTCGATTATAGTGTTCTTGAATCCATCTACAGCAGTAGTCCATCATCGCCCATACTTACGTCGGATCCGTGTGTGTATGGGTGTTACTTATGAAGACACCCTGCAAAGAAGATTGTCATTAGGTTTCATGCAGCCACCCACATCCACCCCCAACAGGACATTTATACTGTCACTCCTGTGCAGAAAATAATTCGACCACCTTCTTCCTCTTGCTTTCAAAACATCATTAAAACGGCTTAAATGTCATCGTGCACCTAGGACTAATTACATACAGGGGGCCGCACGCTGAGATAATGATGTTTGGCTCAC
>JAPMNZ010962689.1:0-14053 GCA_029875035.1 Pomatoschistus microps | reverse complement strand
CTGATTTAATGGGTAGGTTGTATCTTTGCATTCTCAAGTGACTGGTGCTTTAACAGTCTATTTTATCTATTCTATAACAAACTCCCATAAAAAAGTCTAAATCTTCGCATAACTCTTACTGATTTGTTATGTTGCTCACAGACAGATAAACTGACAAACTGAATTTACCAGTTTGTTTTTCTGTCAAAGATCAATATCAAAAAACGATGCTAGTTGTCTGGATGCAGGATTTTTTTAAGGAATGGAACCGCTTCCCTCTGGGGGGTGCTCTGTAGAAGTGTTTTTCTAGTTCTGTTTCTGTGTAGTTTTGTTGTAGCTCAGTGCCTGAGAAGAGATCAGCACATTCAACATACCTGCCAGATTATTTTGCATTCAGGTGTTATTTCAGGGTTAATTCTGCCGCTTGGGGTCCTTCTCTTGTGTATTTGGTCTCCTGGTGGATTGTTGGTAATGACATATGCAGTTTTCGTCTCAGGTCGATGTTGTCCATTACTTTGTAGTTTTTCAAGAGTAATGCTCTCCTTATAGGGCAATGATTTCTGTTTATTCTGTTCATTTCAGAGATTCTGAAATTTCAGAGATTCTGAAATTTTTAAGGCCAATTCTGATAGTACATTGTCAAATAGGACAATAACGATATGTATAAAGTTAGAGCCTATATTAGTTTGCTGTAAAAGAAAAAAACCTTGATGTCAAAATAATATTCAAATTACTGATGTATATGTTTATTATACAAAACAGATAATACATTAAAAAAATCTCCCAAGTATAAGTAATGCTAACTTGTATTTGACTGTTACAACATGAGTGATGGCACAGTTGCAGTGCAGTAGACTAAAACATGTTTGTGTTCAGTTGAATTTTTGACCAATTTTTTGACCAATACACTGGGCAAGACTAAACTAAATTTGCAAAAGATAAATGAAATAAGCATCGATATAGCGATATGGGCCAATACCATCCTCTGCAGATAATCGGTCATACCATACTATTATACATTGTCCTATTATGTAGCTTATATGATAAATAACATAAAGACATTGCAATGAATTCCATGCCTGTGTTCGCTGCACTCTGTTCAAAGTACAAAGCTTAACAGATGAGAAGAACTGATGCAGCGATAATTCACTGTATCATTTGACATGAATTCCTATTTCTGGCTGACCGTAGATGAAAAGCTTGTTCTGATGTTCTTTGCCTTTATGTCTCTTCATGTGAAAACATATGTGCATAGAGGTAGGCATGTGCATGTGACTTTCCCAGTGGGTGGTTGCCATCTTTAAACACGCCTTGAGCAGAACACTTGTTTGAATGCCATAGGAAAAATAGATGCTGCACACACAGGCTCTGTTCCTTTAATCGTGGCGTGGATACATTCTGTTTGAGAATTACTTGTTGCACGCTTTTGAGTGTTGAAAGGTTAATTGTAAATGTCACACACGCACACAACTGGCCCTGGATGAAAAGAGCTCTCTTGTACTTTCTTTCCCACATTGTGAAATAATAACCTTTTCTTCCTTTGTAGATGTTCGACTGGATTATGCACAACAAGGGGCTTTTCCTCACCAGCTACACAGAGATCGGTGGGAATAACCAGCATGCCGTTGAACTACAAACCCAGCACAACCACTTTGCCATGAACTGTATGGTAAGACGCTCCTTTTGTGCTCCACAGTCTCACAGGCTAGACACTCACAATCAATTATCATTACTGTCATTCACTGTAGCAGGCGCAATGCTTCTCTGCTCCAGGCTCTTCTAACTGTAGTTTCTTTCTTCAATATTCAGCTGTTTATCTCAAGGGCTCAACTCTGCTTTGGCCTGAGATGTCTTGTCACACTACTGTTCCCATTATTGACCCACATTGGCAGGCTGCCCCTCCCATAGCTGTGTGCTGCCCTCTGCTGTTTCCTCCTGACCTTCCTGCTTCAGCCTCATGTTGTCCATAAAGCGATGGTGAGAAGCGATCATAGTGCTGCTGACCCATATGTGCCCAGGCAGTTACAGACGAAACTTTTAATCCCTTGTTCTCGCCTCTCATCAGAAAGACAGCTTTAGGCATCGGGATTTGTTGAAGTATTTAGTAGGCAAATGTATTGTTGTAGTAATGCAGCTGTTATGACATTATGCTGCAACGTTGATCAGAAAATCCTAACTGTTGCAAGTGTGATCTGCGGGGTCATGTGTCTACTTGAATAGAGTACATGTCACTGCCTTAAATTAAGATCTGCCAACGGTGCAAGCAAACATTTATAGTTTTCAAAAAGTTCAATGAGAAATAATTTGCAATTGCATTTGAAACTAGACTAAATAGTACTAGACAGTAGGTTAAAGCGCTCTGCATCTCTACCCATTGAATGGGAATTTATACTTTTATTAGGAAAAGATGAAACATTATTGACCTCACAAAGGAAAAAATTACATTTACATACATTTTTCATAAATAGGTGTGCAAACATGTTAAAACACTGAAACGATTAGTTGGTTCGAGTACCCAGCTATGGTTTAAAAAATGTCCATGCCTGACACAGCTCTAGGATATGTTACACCGATACAGCAGTGGATAACCTCTGCATCCTCCACCCATTCTTCCACAGGAAGTGCTGCTGTTTCCTATTCCTGTTGCCTGCGCTGCTGAATGGAAATATGAAGTGTCAAGAGAGTACAAACACCATGTATTGTTTCGCTAACTGTGTATCCAGGAAAAAACAATGTACACACAGTTAATCAGCACTAATGTGCCACTTTTCTACAATATCAAGAATACAACGACACCACCATCCAACAAACAAGTTCTTGAGGGAACAGCAGTTTTGCATTTGGACTGCCTCATGCCTTCTTCCTGCCTTCAGAACATCTGTTGCACCCCCTTTTCTAACACCAGTTTCAAATTAAGTTCACCAACAAGTTTGTGTGCTTCAGTAGTTCTGTTATTTAATATCATTTTTAATGACCTGCAGATGTCTCTGAGGCCCACTGGCTAATTAACTGTGACTTTGTTCTTGCTTTGTTCCTTCTCTTCTTTTTGTATTAACATGTGCAGGCAGCAACACAAGCAACATTTCATTAAGTGTCCATTGGTCTCAGAATGATCGACAACATTTGCATTGTTAACAACATAATGTTTTGAATTAAAGTTTAAAAGAAGCTGAAACACATTCATTCATTGGTTTTCTTAAACAGGCTGGTCGTTCCTATTAGACCATACATTAATTGCAAAGTTTCTGCTTCTATTCAAGTTAGTCTCTTATTAATTGTTTCCTCTTCATTTTACTGACGTTATAATCACATTAAGGAACATAATGAACTCCACAAGCACCAATTGAATAGAATAAAAACAGGCTGTTAACGCAGTTGTTAATTAGCGTTTGCTGATCCATGCCAATCTATGTGAAACAGCTGGAAGCCCATATATTAGAAAAACAATTAGGGGCAAATCATTGTCGCTTTCATTATTCACAGAAGACTATAAAGGGAAATGTAATTCTGTAGTTCTGTTGCAGCGTTTGTGTATGTGATATACACGTTATGTCTATTGTCTTTAGCAGTTATTTAAAATCTAGTGTATGCCCTGTGACGTTTCAATCTTTTGTCTGATAGATGAATAATTATTTTTGACATAGGTTCTGGCTTTTTAACGCTACAGTTGTTTTGGGAAGGTTACACCAGCTATAGATTTTATACTTTGGCCATAATTTGGAGATTATGAATGTGTGCAGCCACTTGAAATGTTTGACAATATAAAAATGTTTTCTGGGGAGATCTCAAATGTACAGTTCATGCAAGGCGGCCCAGAAATGTATAGGAACTTTTTTACGTAGAAGAATCAGCAGCTTTACCATCAGTAGCATAAAGAACCTCGTCCACAACTAACACAAAATACTCTAAGCTGTCATAGATATTAAAGGGGGAAGTACAAGCTATTGATAACTGGGGAATCAGGGTCTTTTGTGTAGTTTCTGTTGTCATTATAACACTTTTGACATTAAATGGCTCCACACAACCACAAACAATGAGAGAAAAAAGTTGTCACGCATTTTACATAATCTCAAAAATATAGCAAAAAGAAAAATCTTCCATATTTGTATCCATCGGTTAAGCGGCATACATACATCTCTTAGTTACACGTTGCGCCTTATTTTCTCTGTGTGCAGAATGTGTATGTGAACATAAATCGTATCATGTCGGTGGGAAACAGGCTGTTGGAGTCGGGCCACTATGCGTCACAGCAGATTCAGCAGATATCTGGTCAGCTGGAGCAGGAGTGGAAGGCCTTTGCTGCGGCTTTGGACGAACGCAGCACCCTGTTAGAAATGTCCGCCAGCTTCCACCAGAAGGCTGATCAGGTAAAGACACTCGAACGTTTTGAACTTCTTGGAAAACAACAAGAATTTCTGTGATTTGTTGAAACATATTAAGTTGGTAGTAATCAAGCAATAGGGATGGAATATTGTCTTACAAAATTTAAGGGGAACAGGATCCGTCTATGAATTTATTAGTTACTTCACTGTTTGACTTCTGCTCATTGTCTTGTCTTGTTTTCGGGACACAATATCGTGTTTCATCCCCACCCCTATTCAGGAACTTCATATATACGGGGTTATTTGATTGTGTGTTAGTTTGCGGGCTCCAATTTTTATGAAACTATTTTATTACAAAGGTTGTGGCTTTGTATAATGGGTTTAGTACTCTCCATAAAGAGTATTTTAAAATCACCTGATCCCGATGATACATTTAATCATTTTGAACCATCAAAACAACATACAGAACAGTACAGTTAAGTCATTTTTACCTTAATTAACAAAATTGCATTTGTTTTTTTTTCATTTAGGCCAGGCGTATAGTATATTAAATTATAATCATTTTTACTCTCAAAGTCTTGAGTTCCCCTGCATTCGCCCAGAATAACTAAACAGAATGTATTGATTTCTTGTGCAGTATATGAGTAAAGTGGAGCCTTGGTGTAAGGCTTGTGGTGAAGGAGATCTTCCGTCTGAGCTCCAGGACCTCGAGGACACAATCCACCATCATCAGGGTCTATACGAACACATAACCACTGCATATTCGGAGGTTGGTCTTTCAGATAATATCACCCACGCATCAAATGTAATGCTCAATATTCTATGGTTTCCAAATGTGTATTGCATATCGTAGAAACACAATTAAAGCAGGGTTATCTCAAAGTCAACTTTTCTTTTTGACATACATAAATAGTTTTCGACTAACTAGTAAGATGATTTGTTTTTACTAGTTTGTGGTTCTATAGTTAGGTACCCCAGCTTTAACAAATCTCATTCCACAAAAAGCTTACTTAGAAGATTATTGTTTTTTATATCATGTACATAATATACCGTATATGAAAATGGGAGACAGGCTTAAAAACAGTTTAGCTGATGGTTTGTTTCGTCATTCTTGTACTGTGATTATTTATCATTTATTTTCATGCCTTCCTTGAGTTGCTTTGTGTATGAACTGTGCTATAAAAATAAGCTAGCCTTGCATTGCCTATATGATTACCTTGCATTGAACTGGATAAAGTTGATTCTATATAACATGAATAATGTAATGTTATAAACAACATTATTCCCTCTCTTTACACGCAGGTGAGTCAAGATGGCAAGTCTCTGCTGGACAAACTGCAGCGGCCATTGACCCCGGGAAGCGCCGACTCATTGATGGCGTCTGCGAACTACTCCAAAGCCGTGCACCACGTCCTGGACATTATTCACGAGGTTCTGCATCACCAGAGACAGCTGGAAAACATCTGGCAGCACCGTAAAGTCCGTCTGCACCAGCGGCTGCAGCTCTGTGTGTTCCAGCAGGATGTACAACAAGTAAGGACTATAGAAACCAGCATTAGAGACCTTTTTGCTGTAGTGTTGTAATAAGGAACTAATTCAACCACTTTGGATAATAAGTAGCATCATTGCAACACCAGCAACAGAGTGGTTAGCTCTCTTTCTTCTTAACAAGAAGGCAAGAAGATCCTAGGTTTGAATCCTAGCCAGAACAAGGCCTTTCTGAATGTAGTTTGCATGTTCTCCTCATGTCTGTTTCCTCTATGTACATGTGCAATAGCTCCCATCTCTGAGATCCTGAATCCATGACACTATCTATACCAAGACTTCCCAAGGTAGTGAAGCATTTTCTCACTAAGGAGTAAGGAGTAGTAAATCCAGCTTTTCAAAAAACAACTTTGTGAAGAGCAAATTATAAGCCTTGGCAATATTTTTCCAATGTAATGTATCTGTTTTTGCAAATTAACTATTAGGTTTTCATCTTTCTTCAGGTAATGATAACTCAATTTATCATTTCCTTTTTATAGCTTGGGTTCTCAAGCAGACAAAATCTGCTTGAGAAAAGGGGAACAACTTTTTTATATGTAGCTGTAATGAATAATAGAATTACAGTAAGATGAATTGCACGGCTCTACCGACCATATTCCCTGAATATCAATAAGTATTTCTTTATTAAAGAGCTTGTGATGCAGAATTTATAGCACTATAAACCCCTGGCTCTTTCTGCTCCCTTCACTGTGTCTCTTAGTGTGGAAGGGCAATTATCAAAACCCCCTGTATTCTCTTAAATTAGTAAGTGTATTCTATTCTATTTGCAATGTCGGGGAACATGAAAAAAATACTAAATCTTGTTGCTGATTTATCAACTGAAGCCAGCCTCGACAACATTCTCATTTCCCGGCTTCAAGCGTCACTCCTCTCTGCCTCTTTCTTCTCCTCTTCTGTTTCATGGGGTAGTTCTTATTACCCCCTCTTCCCAGCCTCTGTCGCCCTATTCTCTTGGTAGTCGTTTCCATGGTGATGCATTTTGTGCCACACAGACTTCTGGGGGATTGCGTGACACATGCTTTCTCCATCAAATATTTTCAAAGAGACCTTGAGAATCAACCCTGCTTGCTTCCACAAATTACATTGGGACCCTACTTTATGATGTTCAAACCATAGTGGAATAATAACGAAATGACATGAACTTTTATTGTCGCTAGGGCTACATGTAAGATATTCTATGTGCACATGTGGAGTTATGTATGCACTATGTTAGTAATAAAGCTGAGATGTGAATGAGTGGGTAAGGGTGACATATGTACGTTGTTAAGCGCAATAACAAACGCTAGCTCTCTCTACTGGTGGAAGTATGTACTGCAACTGCAATAAATCTGCTCAAGACCCTGTATTTAAGCTGCAAGCTACTCATTTTAGGTGTTTGTGTGCTTGCAAAGGTGCTAGACTGGATTGAAAACCACGGCGAGGCTTTTCTCAGTAAACACACCGGGGTTGGAAAATCTCTGCATCGAGCCAGAGCGCTGCAAAAACGACACGAGGACTTTGAAGAAGTGGCCCAGGTATGTAAATAAATACTGTCAAGTGGAGTTAAAATGTATCATCAAGGAACTTGTTTGAAAAGTCTTTGATATAAATCTGCCTCACAGAACACCTACACGAATGCAGACAAGTTGCTGGAGGCAGCGGAGCAGTTGGCTCAGACGGGAGAGTGTGACCCGGAGGAGATTTACCAGGCGGCCCATCAGCTGGAGGACCGCATCCAGGACTTTGTGAGACGCGTGGAGCAGAGGAAAGTGCTGCTGGACATGTCTGTGGCCTTTCATACACACGTCAAAGAGGTGAGCTCTAGGAAACAGGTGGAGGCCGCGACACTGCTAATGTTGTGGAGTGCTACAAGAGGGGAGAAGGATGTTTATTTATGATTTACTGTGCTTACTATTCCCAATGCTGAGTACTACTGCTGAAAGTAACCATTATTTTGTTTATAGCAATTATTCTTCTGATTAATTGCATCACCAGAGACAGTTATAACTTGCATTTCTTGTTGAAAATGCAGATATACAATATCTACCGGCACATACCATTTTGTCCTTAAAAACAAGACATCTACACTATTGCATCTACAATATGTTTTATCAAATTACTTTCCATTTTGTATGTTAAACTAGCATCCCTCAACACATACTTATGTTGACGTCTGTATGAAGAGCAGTTAATTGTTACTGATTGTTAAACTGTTTTCCTCACCTATAACGATTCACTCTTTCTCTTATGTTATAATATTTATATTCAATTTAAATCCAAATGAGAATGTAAGAAGTATCATGTACCACAATATAATGGGTTTTTCTATGAATTTTGAAAACCTTTGGCCAGGTGTCTTCCTTGTAAAATGTGTAGACACTCCGTAGTGTTTTTTTGGTTGATTTCTATATGACAACCATGTTAACCTGTCAGAATGAAGATTTACCGACAGAGCACTGGGTCCTACACACACGCTAACGATTCTCTTGCACCATGTCTAGTGGAGGTGCTGTTAATGAAGCTAGTCTTTGATGTCCATATGGTCTGATCTCCTCGATGCCATCTGTTAACAGGGGTCACTGTAGTTACTGTGTGTGAGTGGTCAGTGCCTCAATCCATGTGTAAAAGTGACCTCCTGCTGATCGCCTAATCTAATAGGGAAAAGCTATGCTACTGAGCTACAGTGACTTACAGTGACTTTTTATTAAGGTAAGGTAGGATAACCTTTATCTATCCCACAATGGGGGAATTTGAGAGGTACACTGCAAAAAATCACAAAAAACATGTTAAAAATGTTTCAAATTAAATTGTTAAACAGTTAAATTGTTCTTGATTTTGCAATTCAAACATTTACTACATTATTTTTTTCAGTGTAGGAATATAAATACAGACAAATATGGTATTATAATAAAATACAGGTTCCTTCCATAGATGACTGAAAGCAAAAGGATTAAACGCTAGAGGTTTATTATGTGTTTCTTTCAAATGCCACAAAAGTAAATATCCGGGAATTATACACCTGGAATGATACAAAAATACATACATGTGACAAAAACTAAAGCATTTTATTTGAAGTTGCGTTGGGTTTTAGGTGGGATAGAAACCTTGTGCATGGGTAACATAACTGATCACAGATATAGACCACTAGAATGACATGTATTCAAGTGGACGCCCTGCCTGTGTTGGTGTGAGACATGCTAAGAGATTCAGGGTCTCTCTCTCTGTTGGACTCAGATCTCTGCCAAGTGAGCCAGATGGTTAATCCGCCGCAGAGATGACCATCCACATATGTGTGGCACCTGTGTTTTACCCTTTACACACATGGAGCTGTTTTAAATATCAAGTGTTTTCTTCATGTTTTAGTTGTGGACATGGTTGGAGGAGCTTCAGAAAGAGCTGCTCGACGATGTGTACGCAGAGTCGGTGGAGGCCGTGCAGGACCTAATCAAACGCTTCGGCCAGCAGCAACAGACTACTCTTCAGGCCACTGTTAATGTCATCAAGGAGGGAGAGGACCTCATACAACAACTGCGGTGAGTGTGCTGTGCTTCAGTTTGGGATTTTCCATTTTAACAAAGGTGGCAAAAATACTAGTCAAACTATTTAAATCATTCCCTTACTTAGAGCTGGTGTACCAAGTTTTTTTTTTAAATAAATCAGAATCTAAATCATTTTACTTTTAAATAGAACAAGTAAAATGCTGTGAACAAATAAATATTTTTATTTTTTGCATACTTGTGAGACGGAGCCCTGTGAGTCACTATTTGACTCTGACACCTGATTGGCTGAATGAGCCGATCTAAAAATGTGAAAACTAGGAACCAAACTGTGAGGAATTAGTTACAAGGATTCATTACATTATTACGTTATTTTTCTGTAGTTTGAAAGTTAGGTGCCGCAGCCTTAAATACAAGTGTAAAAGTATAAGCTTTTGTGTGCACTTAAGTACTTTAAATGTAAGAAGTAAAAGTAAAACACATGAGCACTTAATCTTACAGTTAGCTGCACTTTTTGGCCAGTTGGCATAAATGTATATTTTCTTTTCTAAAGACAGAACATAAATTCTACATTACATGCCATTAGGAGCAGTGCAATAACAAAGCTTTGTTATTTAGGGCTTTGTTTTCCTGTATTTGTCTGTGAATGTGACGTTTTTTTCTTTACCTCTGAAAAATGTCTCCATCTTGAGACAACAAAAGGTTTATATTATCTTAAAAAGTTGTCAAAACAAATACATAACAAGGATACCAAGAAAAACCCTCTGCATATGAATTGCAAAAATGCATCTTTAACCTCTGCATGTCTTGTCACTCCACAGAGACTCTGCCATCTCCAGCAACAAGGCCCCACACAACAGCTCCATGGCTCACATTGAGAGCGTGCTGCAGCAGCTGGATGAGGCCCAGGGACAGATGGAGGAGCTGTTCCAAGAAAGAAAAATCAAACTTGAGCTCTTCTTACAACTCCGCATTTTTGAGCGAGATGCCATTGATGTAAGTACTGAAACCAAACGAGCTCATTGTAAATCTTCGTCGCTGAATGTCTGCTGAACCGTTTCTACACATTTATGCAAGAGCAGGGTTATTCACTGTCAGAGATCTGCATGTGACTAATTTGCTGCATGAACTCTCAGATTTTTTATTTGACTGTGAGAAGCATTCCATGCAGCTTGTGCTCTAATATGAAACCACATTTCTCATTTACTGTAACGAGTTTATACTGTATATATATTATGCATTAATTTGATTATTATGAAAAAAATGAAAACAATTGTTTTATTGTACACAGTGAAATGTTGAAATAATCTTATCACTTTTATTAATGTTATAATTTACATCTGCTTCTAAAATGTATAATAATTAATACTTTGTATGCGGTGTTGTTATTGTAATAACATTGTATGACTTATTTACATTTATTTACAGTAGAACTAAAATATACATTTACTTAAAGGTTGCGTTCATGTGACATCACAGCATTCCAAGGAGACTGTAGTTTAAAGTTATGATGGAGGGAAGCTGAAAAGTCTGTCCAAGCGCGGTGACTATTGTTAGTGCTTAAACTCGCATTTCCAGCCTTAGTTTGTTTCTCTGTCATTTGGGTCAATCCACATGAAACAAAATCTGTCCACTTATTCCTCATCTTCTTCGTCAGTGCATAGTAACTATGGTCTAATTATTTCCTCATGAACGTGTCTGGAAGTGGTGGAAATGTTCAAAAAGCATATGCATCATATTTGCTAGTCGAAAGAATATTTTTTGCGGGTTTGAGACTATTAATTATTTAACTGGGAAAACATTTGGATACTTTCTTTTTCAACAGTTGCTTTGCTCCTATGGTGTTGCATCGGCACCTGTCCCGTAACTGAAATACAATTCTACAACATGAATGCAACCTATTCAAAGATATTTACAATACGTGTTCTCTTTTTGTCTAATCTGGGTACATACTCAGACCGCTGTGTGCTAACATTTTGTGGCTGCAAACACGCCTCCTCTGTCTGCTTTGTTAAGTCTTAAATGTGGGGATAAGTCTCATGTAAAGTCTGCAAGTCCAGTCAGGTAACTCCTTCAGTGCCTCATGTGGAATAAGATAAATATGACACATGAGGGCGGGCAGAGAGGCATGTTTCTCCCTCCTCGCGCCACTCCTCTGACTTAAATGTGCCTGTTTTGTGGTTTGCTTTTGGGAAACGTGGTGATGGTTAGTTTTGAACTGGTGCGATCTCGGAGATGGTTTTTCTGCACTCAGATGGGATTTTACTGAACTGTATGAAGCGAGAAAAGCGAAGCGTGAGTGAGCGCTTGGTGAGTTTATTGTCTGTAGTAATTCTATTGAATGACTAGAAAAATCAAGACCCACGCTTAGACAAGGATAATGAACAGATGGCTTCTTTTGATGGAGACTTTTCACAACTTTATTGAGATTGGCAGGATTTATTACACACAGACAAAGCGACCGCATATGTGTTTTTAGGTTGTTGTTTCAAGAGACAAAAATGTTGATTGTTTTGATATCTGACAAGCCCAGCATCAATCTAATTTATTTTCATTTTAATTCATTTTTTTTAAGAACCAAACACAAGCATAAACAGAGACATACATTTACGCCCACACAGGAGGATCAAATGTTTGGTGCCCATGCATTCTTTTGGATGTATTCAGCTGCATTAATATATTTTTGTATTCCATGTTTTATTCATTTATTTGCAAATGTTAACAAACAAATATGAGACACATATAAACACACAAATTGCAGCTTCTCAATTACTTACATGCGCTGTCTTATTCAAAGGCAACCAAAGATTCCATTTTAAACTTTTAAACAGATATGGGTCAAAACATTTGCCTTTCTTGTGATGTAATTTTAAACCAGACTTTATTGAGATTTACCTGCTTTGATCAAGACCCTTCTCTGTAATAAGTAGGAGGGTAAAATGAATAAGGCAGCATTGACGGAACGCTCTGGTCGGTGCCAGGATCAAGGTGCCCCAGTCTTCCTGCGTGCGTGGGCAGTCTGACACAGGCGCTGACATCTCTGTACATCTGCTATAGCTGCAGCTTCGCCGGTGTAATCTGTTACCCCGAATTATGGCAGTCAAGTAAATGTGTTTGGTTACAGACATTAAACTGTCAAACTTAGAAATGGATCTTGCCGTTGAACGCTTCACATTTTTTGGCTGTCCAATGTGTGTTTCAGTGCGTGCGATTGTCTTGTAAATCATTCAATTTGGCTCCGGATAACGTGACACTGTACTGCGTAGGTTTTACAGTTGACATTCGATAAGCCAAGATGTTTTTGTTTTCTCAGATCATTTCGGATTTGGAGTCATGGAACGAGGAGCTATCCCAGCAGATGAGTGACTTTGACACAGAGGACTTGACATTAGCGGAGCAGAGACTACAGCACCATGCGGACAAAGCTCTCACCATGAACAACCTCACTTTTGACGTCATCCACCAGGGCCAGGAGCTGCTGCAGTATGTCACGGAGGTCCAGACTTCAGGTCAGTGGCAATTGTTCTGTTCTGATACTGTACTTGAAACTTGTATTTGTAATCTTTGTCACGTGGTTTAGATGTAGAGTTTCTAAGTGTTGTAAAGCTCTCTTTTGCAAAAGCAGCCTATGTAGTGTTTCTTAAGTGATCACACAATAGAAATGGAAGCGAGGCCTTTGTTGTCAGCTCTATGGTTATTTATTGATGTGCTCTATGAAAACAATTGGTGTAGTTTGTTACGTGAATTGAACAGAGAGTGTTTATTTGAATGATAGTTTACCTTTGTTTAACACATGATAGTAAATAGTAGTTATATTTTCCTGCATTAACATGTTTGCACATTTCTTACTTTTTGCACAGTGTTTCTATCCATGCCAAATGTGACATGTAAATTTCTCCTGTGTGAGATGAATAAAGCTTATCTTATCTTATCTAATCTTAAAGTGTTGTGTCTGGGTGCAGGTGTGGAGCTGTTGTGTGACAGAGATGTGGACATGGCCACTCGAGTGCAGGACCTGTTGGAGTTCCTGCATGAGAAGCAGCAGGAGCTGGATGTGGCGGCAGAGCAGCACAGGAGGCACCTGGAGCAGTGTGTCCAGCTCAGGCATTTGCAAGCTGAGGTCAAACAGGTGACCGAAAATAATAATTATGATTCCAGTATGGTATGATGACTTTCTACTTGATGATGCTGAATATAAGATTAAGAAATCCTTTATTCGTCCCACAGCAGGGAAATTTCAGTGTTGCTTCACAAGTTACAGAACAGTAGAAATGAGGAGCACACAACAAAAACTATACTAAAATGAAATAAAATATGATCTCTGACTAACATATAAAGGAGCAGTTTAAAATATCTATCTTTACCATAAGAAGGACAGGAAACTTTAGCATGATGAAGAAGCAAGACTCAAGTACAAAAACCCCTGACTTTAGCATAATAAGGACGAAGTATAAAATGTTGTAGATTCTAGTGCAAGTAATAAATAGTTGTACACACAGTATACATCTGTACATGTTAGTAGCATGAGGGTATGGGACAAAGGGACTCACACAATCATATTAACTCTACTACCAGCTTCTTAAGACTGATAAAAACTGTGGAAATAAAAATATTGATTTCTGTATTTGACAATGTGTGGCGTTACTGATTTTTGATGTTTCTAACAAATCCAACTAAAACCAATCAATGTACTGTAGTTTTCTCAAGTTCAACCATTCACAACACTAAAGT
>JAPMNZ010962656.1:0-10299 GCA_029875035.1 Pomatoschistus microps | reverse complement strand
ATCTGTTGAGATTGTGTTTTGACAATCATTAGGACTGAGTTCAGAGTTATTAAATAGCACACATGTGAACATGTGACCACACTCTCTCTGACCAGAAGATGGTGGCTGAGCATCATCATCTGGAGATCGGCCTCTGGGCGCTGTCCTGCGGCCCCTGCTGCCCCAAAGGCATTTAAAGGATGGGTCCAATGCAGAATCTACTTTCAGTTGCAACACTTCTGACTTTTCATGACATGTATTTTCTTTGCACCAACTTTGCTCAAGAACTAAAACATGAAATGCCAAAGTAATAGACCAAAATGATTACAAATAAAGTGTTGTGTTGCTAGACTGCAGTGGTCCTCCCCAACAGAGGCAGCGCTGTGTTCAGTCCACAGCTTTGTTCGAAACCCCTCCCCCTGGTATGGACCCCCCGCGAGGCCCGATGACTGCTGCGGCCCTGCAGAGAGCTGTACCCGGCCTGCAGCCTCAGCTCCAGCGGTGTACGAGGGTCCCGCCTGGCCACCGTCAACGACGCGTGTGCAGTGGGCGGAGTCAGCTGGTGGTGGCCGAGGTCCATGTTGGAGAGGAGGTGCCCCAGAGAGTCCCAGCGCTGAGATGAGGGCAGGCGGATGAGCGAGGAGTACCCACGGTCGGGGAAGACGCGCAGGGGTTTGGTGTCTGGGAACAGGGGGTGGAGGGGGGCGGGGCTGTGGGCGGGGGCTGGAGGGTGGAGCACACACGGGGGTTTAAGGTAAGTCCCGCCCCTGGGGTCAGCTAACACCTCACTGTACGGGGGAGGAGGGTCTTCCATCAGGACGGCTTCTTCATAACATGGTGGGTTCCCAAAGACATCTGTGTCTGGAACAAGAACAACAACAACAGATATAAAACACTTTAACCGATGCTTTGGAACCATCTGTAATATAACACATTATTAATCTTTCTGTATGGAGGACTAAAACATTTTGTGGCAACATCTGCATGACCTCTGTCAGGACCTGGTTAAAACTGTGATGGGAGACCTCTGGGAACACCAGGTGCCGCTGCACGGCAGCTGCAACAGCAAAGCGTCAGACTGTCGTTGCACTTCACCCACAATGGACTAAAACCAGTATGTTTTTGGTTCTATTTCTTTGAACTGTTTGATTCTCTGATCTGTGTTGATGAAGGCAACGGTTGTGTAAAGTCCTCTGAGTAACTAGGGCCATACAAGAATAAAGTTAATTGAATTGAATATTGCCTAGTGAGTCTGGTGTGTGATGATGGTTGGCGGGGCCAATGGCTGAGATTAATTTGTAGTTTACCATCACTGTGGATTTGATGAATGAATAATGCCATGAGAAGTATCTTTGGGTGTCTTATAGAAAAATCTTGTAGTGGAGATTTGTTCTTAACTTAACTTTAACCAACTTAAACAAACCAAAAGGCTACTGCCATTGTCAAAGGTAAGGCTTTAAGCAGTTAAAGAAATTCAAATTCAAAACCTGAAGGTGCAATTTCAACAGTAAATTTAGCCAAACACATGTGGAAAACATCTACAGCTGCAGTTTCTCGGTCTCTGCTGGTAAAGGATCATTTGCTCTCCACGCTCTCCTGCTGTGCCCTCCCACCTTTCTCTATTTATACAAAACAGGACTCCCTGTGACCAAAGAAATTATACATTAAGATAGCATTATTTTTCATTAAAAAATATCATAAAAAAGTATAAAAGAAACATAGCATATATATCGTAGCAGAACACAATATAAAGACATAGAGTAATAGATCTAAATCTATCTCTGCTGTTTTATCACTATTTTTCTATTTTTCAGCTAAACAGTTTTATTGTGAAAAATTACATAAATAGGTTGGTTATGTGTATTTGGAATTGTTCACATTCCCTTGAACACCTTGAATTTTCAGAAAATGTCATTAATTTTACACAATCCATTTTAGTCTATTTTCTTTGTTTTTGAATTTGTGGCAATAAAATAACTATAGTTCTGAATTCACCATGACTACGATGCCATAGTTACAGTAAAGGTGCAGTAAGTGATTTTGTTAGCTTAGCCGTAGCACCAACTCGAAACCACACCCCCCTCCCCCCTCGTCTCTCCACCAAACCAAACATCCAGCATTTTCTTTCCTTTGTCTCAACAGGGAGAGTGGGTGGCAAACATGAAATTGGCATTTTCTGTTCAGCCCTTTTAGGTTTTAGAAAATCCGATAACTCTGGTGCACACACTCACGAGAAACAGGAAGAGGGTGAAGGGGGTAAACGCATCCCATTGGTTCGTTGGGGATGAACGAATCCTATTGGTTTATTCTTATCAGTCCGCTCCAAAATATTTATTTTTTCTTAATTTTTGGAGACTACAGGCATCTGGTCAATTCAATTACTACTTGAAAACACATGATAACTTGACTACTTTGGTTCAGGGACGTTTTCCCACAATATTTAAAAACATGCGTCTGGAAAAAAAAATCACGGACTGCATCTTTAAGAAGATTATAGCCAAAGATACAAAATATTTGATGTTTTTAATGTCATTGTTGTTATTCAAATGTGGAGAAGTCAAGTGATTACACAGAAAGAGAGATGTATCAATCAACAAACAGACATCTGCATTTTTCTCTAATGCAACTCTATGGGTGCTTGAAATATGGAGTGTTTCCATGGTAACAGTGTTTTTTCTTTTCTTTTTTGCATGCTTGTGTGGGCTTCTCATGCAGCGTTGTCGTGTTGGTGGTAAACACTGAAGTCTGTCAGATTTCTGCTCTTTTTGCCGATTTTCACGGATCTGACTCAGATTCAATATTTATCAAACAAACGGAGGACGCGTGCACACAGATGAATCACCAAAACGCAGATTCAAATGTCAAACTAAAATTATAACACCATAACGAGATTACAAGGACATGGATCGGGCTATAGTGTCTTTTCTTTAAAGCTGGAGGACATCACTTTCAGAAAATAGCAAGATTAAAGTCAGTTTAACTTTGCTCTCTTTCTTTCTTTCAATTTGTTTAACAGTTTGTAGGCTTTTGCTGGACATGTTCATCATATTAATCCTGTACAGATAGGTAGATAGATAGATAGATAGATAGATAGATAGATAGACAGATAGATAGAGAAATTCAGGTGTCCAGTAGCAGCAAAATGGTCGTATGTACACAATACACCAATCGTAAAACGGAAACAATAATATAGTAACAAAACAAGACAATATTGTAACTAAATTCAACTGTTCCTTGTTCTCAAAGCAGTTATCACTAGTTTTGAAATCTGTGCTTTTTTTGGACTCTGTGACATCTTTTGATCAACTTTTCCGGATAGAAAAGCCCGAAGCGTCCCACAGTCAACCCGGAGTAACTCACCGGGCTCTTCTGAATATGCAAATGATAACATAATTCCTGATAAGATGACGAAAGCATGTGTGGTCTAATTTGTTCTCAATATTTACCTTTTAAAAAACTCTATCTGTATCTATCAGGACAAACAACATGTGTTATTTAAGAGGGGGAAAAAAAAGTCTTGTAACCAAGCCATAAATATTATAATAATTTTTATATAATCATTGTTATCATTGTTATTATTTCTTTGGTCATGTATTTTCCCTATTCTTACCCTATACCTGCATATAATAGTAACATACGAGTAAAATATTGTATGATTTCATCACATTATAGGATATTTAACACAATGCTTTCATCATTTTGCTTAATTCCTGTGAACTCGGGTTAATGTGTTTGTATTTCTTTTTACAAATCCGTGTTTCACTTAATTTCTATTCATTTTTGCTAAATGAAAAAATCTTGTCATTCAACGTCACCGAATGTCATTTTGGGCTGTGCAAATATAAATTGATTTGATTTTGATTTGACTAAAAATACTGCGTGGTGTTGTGATGTATTTTTAGAGCGACAGCTTGAGTTGGCGCTGAGTGCAGGCCAAATGCTGAACCAGGATTTCAGAGTCCAAAAGCAGGAAAACCCCACTGAGACCTGAACACACTGCAAACTGGGGCTGGAATATTGACTTGGAATTTCTCACATAAACTCCTGGATTTGCATATACGTGTGTGTCTAGTAATGTATGTGTGTATGGATGTGTCTATATACTGTATGTGTATGCCTATGTATGTGGGTATGTATGCACATGTACTGTATAGTTCAAACAACACATTTTGGGAAAACCTTGGACATGAGTTGCAGTGATCATTATTTGATGATTTTCACTGTTAAGATTAAAACAGAAAATAATTTACTGGGCTTCAAACAACTTTAAGATATACAGTATATGAGGGTTTTCTTCTTCCAGGTGGATCATTTACTACTGGTCCTAATAGTCAATCATTCTGGTGATGTGTGACATAAGGCCGTCATGCTCATCAAAGAAAACCAGAGTGTTCTTGGGAGATACTTTCACACGATGACGTGCGCTGAAAGCCCAGATGCTTCCCACTGACGGCCCGTACACACCGCAGGAGCACTGAGTGATGCGCCTCACCTCAGCAGACTAGGCTCACGATTTTTTGTTATATTTATCACATGGATCACTTTAGATGTAAGAAGTCAAGCTAAATATAACAAAATAATTTGTGAGTAATTATTTCACAATTAATGTCGTTACAATACTGAATTCTAATTCTAATGAGTGGGATTGGAACGCCACAAACACATATTCTATTAGTATAGGCCTTTTCCAGAAACAATACAAAAACGGGGGGAAAGTGTTTTGTATTGTCAGACAGCTTTAAACCAGTGAAATATTGTATTGGTCACTTATGGAAATAGGGCGACAGTAGCTCAGTTGGTATAGAGCATTGGCCTCTGGGCCTGGAGGTTGTGGGTTTGAGCCCACCGTGGGACCTACTCCAACTGCTCCCACAAATGTCCACTGTCGTTGTGTCCTTGGGCAAGACACTTAACCCCACGTTGCCTGAAGCGCCCGCTGAAAGACCAAGGCTGTTACACTGCTGACGGAGCAGCCATCTTCAGCGAGGGACTGGTGCTCTGAGCATTGGGTGGCAGCTCTCATTGATTCATTTCCCAGAAATTGACTAATAAAGGGGTTGAAAATGAATGAATGAATGAAAAGACGTATGTAAATAAATAGGTTCTCACAAAAATACATATGTCTGCACTACCAATCTACACTCCATGACAGAACATTTTGCTGTTCCCTCTTGACAGATCTGCATTAAAGGGGATATACTTGAAGCAATTATCCTGAAAACGTCATGTGTGCATTTATAGTATTTTAAATCAAACCAATCAGGCTCAGAGAGCTGCACTGATTCAAGCATCATTCTGAACAATAATAGACATGTTGTCATGGAAACGGATGCACAACAGTGGCGTGAAGATTATGGCTGCACTTTGTATTTCTTACTATTTCCACAAGTAGATGACTTTTTGACAGACAAACAATTATTTAGTAGTTTTCTTTTTCTTTTATTTTTATAGATAATACACATCGAACAAGCGATTGTATAGGTGATATCATATTAATTGTTTAGTGTTTATTTGGTTGGGACAGTGCATGTTTATGAACACGAAGAATAAAATACTTTTACATGTTTAAAGTAACATACATTTTTTGGAGTTGCACGCCCACCCCCATTGATCCATGAAAACTAATTTCAAACTAGCCAAATGAACATGGCAGAAGAAGAAGGAGTCCTCCTCAAGTACATGAGTCAAGTTTGTGGAGATGCAAGCCCACCCACACATGTTTAGATACATGTTAAAAAAATTCATCTAAAAATGTCTAAATCTGAGAAAAAAAAGCATATTATGTTTAACCTAAACCTTATTGGGCCATTAGGCTCTATTGGTTTTCTGTTGCAGGGACCATCCCATTTATGTCAAATGCTTTTCCTTATCCCATATGTTCCACTGTATGGTAAAAATGCTTGTTCAATTCAGTGTGTTTCGAAGTGTGTTTCTATAGAGTACTCCCTAAATTTCAAAGTTTGTCTTCAAGCCTTGGATGCAAAGAGAAGAATGTCTTTGTTGTGCGCAGACGTGCGGTGCTCTGTGGCGTCTGTGTTGTGGAGCCTGAATGTTTTCTCCTGGAGACAATAGCTCTTCATCAGTCTGAGGACACAGACTTGGACCAGGACCAAGACCAAGACCAGGACTGGACAAAAGCTTCAAGTGCATGTGACCTTTTACAGTCCACTTTTTCATAGTATGCCTTTGGTGGGACAGAACCTGGGGTAAGTAGTATTGTGTAATTCAAACTTGAAGAAAAAATATATATAAATACATATTGTTTCAAAGCAGATATTTGTCTAATAGTTTCAAATCTATCACACAGAAAAGTAAAATAATTGGGAAAAGATACGTTCTCTGCCCACTGTATGAATTCACATATTTATACCTTTTGTCAGTAAAACCTTCTTTTCTCTCAAACACGTTACGTGTATGTACGCATATATTTCTCACTAAACAAACATAACATAAACCTCCTGACCTCATGCTCGTCCTGGTTTGGAGGCTACAGTGTTTCTGCAGTATCAGCTTTATCGCCACGGAAACCGCCTCTGCCTCCAGCTGTCACCATGACACCCAGACAGATGCCTAGTCGCCATGACGCCCTGTGATTATATTTATAGTAGACTTTTCACATCTTTACCATGATGTTTCAATTTGGAGTAACAGGGTCTTAAAATGTGTTGTATTTTCATAACTTTAGTATTGTGATCTTGCCTAAATGTTGTAGAACTATGACTGTATTTATTATGAAATGAAATCACTTCTCTTCCAAGTTCAGAGCTTTTACTTCTGGAGCAGTAACACTTGGCCTGCACTATCAGCTGCCAAGAGTCCTACCATCCAACTCAAGATAAGAGAAGATAACCTTTCCATCATCTTTTCATCCCTCACTGTAAACCCTGACAAGTAAAGTTTACTTGAAAAAACCTTGGAAATATATTGCACATTAACGTCACTTGAATTCTTCATGTGCATTGTTAAGTTGACGTTGCCAAGTAAACTCAATTGAATGCAATAAAGTTTGGGATTGGGATTTCAATTTGTACATTTAGCAGAATGAACCTGCCCCGACTGGGATTTGAACTCAGAATTTTTTTACTGAGGAACAATAGTGCAACCCACTCAGCCAGTGCAACTCACTTGAACGGAGACAGCTCAATTCAAAGAAGCCCCTGAGTGATATAGCCAAACAAGTACTTTACTATTTAAAATAACTTCTAAAGATGTCTAAAGTGAGATGGAAGTTAGGGTTTACAGTGCTCAGTGGGGAAATTTCAGTTAATGTAGAAGTCAGGAAGTTTCACATTTGGTAGATGTTGTACTTTGGCAGCAGACAATATGACCAGAATAATTAAAACTAATAATAGTAGCAGGTAAAGTGTGAGTTCAAGATATTTCTTTTAACGTCATTTATGATCAAATGGATAAACATATAATGATAATAACAAATAATCACGGCATAGCGGGCAGAAGAAAAGGTGCTGACGTCCCCCATATTGTTTTATTTTTGCATAAGAACAAGAGCTGACTCAAACAGACTCCATGTGCAGGAATCTGAAGCCAAATAATGTAGGTAGCAACAGCCCAGCAACCAAAGAGCCAATCAGGAGTGGCTTTGCTCCATTTCCACTTCAAAGCTGAAAACAAGTTTGGTTGTTCGGGCTCATAGCTGGATTCACAGAGACATTATGAGAAAACAAGATCATACAGAGCGTCCAAAATGGTGAGTGTGAAATAAACGGTTACAGCAAGAGGAGTTTGCTTTTTTTGTAAGTGAATGAGAGGCAAAGAGAGTTGGAGCGGAACTTCTCTCGGCTTCATTGTGCTAGCAGGTTAGCGATATACTGTCTGTCATGTACACAACCAACAACTTACTGCAAACATGTGATTACCTCATTATGACTATTTTTGGAAGTGTGTACGTTAATTACCTGTTGTCATGGTGACCCAGTTGGCCTGAGGCAGCAAGTGTGGGATTTGGAGCGGCGTGGTACTGGACACAGCTTGTAGATTGCAGACTTGTGACTGGCAGATCTGTGGCTGGCAGATCTGTGGCTGGCAGATCTGTGACTGGCAAACCTGTGACTGGCAGACCTGTGATGGACAAAGCTGAGGCTGGTAGACCTGTGATGGACAGACTTGTGGCTGGCAGAGCTGCGTGGTCTCCCTGGGCTCTGCTGGAGCGGGCGTGATGTGGGCAGGTGGGTGTCCTTGAGGGGGACAGGACATAGACTCAGCCCCCGTCAGCGGCTCCTCTCTGAGGCTCTTTAAACGTCTCTGGAGGAAACTACAGAAGCAGCAGAGGAGGACCACCGCCGCCCAGATCAGCCAAAACCCGGCAAAACAAGCCAGAAATGTGTACGTGCCCTGGGACATCACCATAGTGAAGCCCCTGTGTATGGATCACCACTGCGGAGCTCCAGAAAGACAAGTCAAAGTATGAAGATGCATTTTTGAAGCATCTCGGCTTTGAACAAGGGAAAAGCAATCACTAAAAGTTGATCTTCACTCTTCAAAGTTGTCCTTTGCTCTTCAAAGTTGTCCACAAATGTATTAAACTTTATACAAATGACGATGTCTCCAGTTCATCTTCATGTAAAATTATTCCAAAATGTAGTAAATCCATTTGTTACAGATGAACGTAGAATGTAGACGCCACAATTTCATCTGGAAAAAACACAAGAACTTAGATCAAAGATGAACATGATGAAATAGAGTCTGAATATTTAGCAGTGGAGAATTGTGAAGGCACTTGTCATTCCCTGGTTTGAATATCAAATCAGCCTCAGTGATCCGCCGTCAGCATCACTCTCATGACTTACAGATAAATAGTCTTTGTAAATAACATTTCCTAACAGTTTTTGGATAACGATATGTAAAATCTATATCACATGTGTGGTCTAAAGTACTTCTGTATCTTCTCCAGTTCATTGTCAGAGAAAGACAGAATATTCTGGAAATAAACAGCTTTCAAACCAAACTATGGAAGATTCAAGAGAAGAACATGTCCATGGAAACAAGCAGGAGGGGAAAACCATGAACATATTCTATTTAACTTTGATTTATGTTTTGTTTTCTGCATTTGACCTGAACTACACCGGTTCCCTGCAGGAGCAGAGAGAGACCGGGTTTTAACCTCTGCTGAAGATTTGAGTATTTGCATGTTTGGGGAAAGCAGACACAGGGAGAAGATTCACAAGAAAGATCCGGCTCAGAGATTGAACCGGTGCACAGATTCATCGACTCATAAAATGAAAAGCTGTGTATTAACTCCTCAAAAGTCAATATTACATAGTATGGCTTCCTTAAAAGGCAATACCAAAATCTGCAGATGTTCCCATGATGCACTGGGGCTTCTTATTCAGATGGAAATAGGCAGCTGCACAACGCTAAATGACATTACAAATCTTGGGCAGATGGCTTCAAAATATTCAACAATCAATTTGAAATGCAGAAAAGGAGATGCATGATGGGAACGCTAATGAAGGGAGATTCATGAAAGATGCTGTGCAGATGTCATCGGTCGGGAAACAAACTGTGGCTGAGTGGTCACAGCCTGTTTGCAACGCTCAAACATGGAAACATGGTTTATCCATTGTTATTTTCATGTTTTGCATGTATTTAAAAGTCTTAAAAGGCCTGTAAGTATTGTTCCCCTATTGAGAATGTGTTATTTCAGTTACAGATATGTAAAAGCAATTCGATTCAATTCATTTTTGTGTAGTCCTATAGGGATTCGCATTAAAAAAACACACAGAGGCCCTGATCCGAAAGGGCGGATGACCAATGTCCGTACATGTCAATAGATGAACATTTATGAAAAGCACCTTTTGATTTCAAAATTATAGTGCATTTGACATTCATAGAAACAGGAAGTGTGCTGCTGACTTGCCAATATGAATATCTTAGTTGCTCTGTAGGTAATCCCTTATGAAGTCATCATGATGTCAGTGGGAGTGGTCAGTTGTCCAATCACGACTAAAAACAAGTGGGTTGCCATCTTGTCAGTCTGGCTCCACTCCTGTAGTTCTGACTGCGGAACCACAACGGCTTTTTCTGACTCAAACCCAGCTCTAGAGCCAGGACATAGCTCTGAGACCAAAGCTCAGATCCACATGGGTGTCATTAATACACTGCAAAAAATGGTACAATCTGAAGTAATAATAGCTTGTATCAGGTGGGTTTTTTGTACATTTGGGCTGTCTTAAAACAAGATTTCCCAATGGGAAAAGCCATTTAGTAATATTTCAAAAACGTTTGCTTTAGTTTATCATTTATTGTATCTTTTTGCTTTGTCCCATTGAAAACTTCACGACTCCCACTGATGACTACTGT
>JAPMNZ010962655.1:0-12658 GCA_029875035.1 Pomatoschistus microps | reverse complement strand
GTTTTTGAGCAATCTGTCATAGAACATATCATATATAGTTTAATCCAAAAAAGGCCGCACCCCGACTCAAACCCGGTGTGCTGGAGAGGTGGCGCTACGTCTTACCCATTACGCCATAGCTGCTGTCAAACACCCCATGAAATCCAGGGATCAAATCCACCATTACGGAAAGTAATGGTGTTGTAGTATGTGTTTTGTCATTAATGATTTGAGAATCATAACGAGACCTCTTTTAGTTCTGTGCCACATGTTATTTTACCACTGACATTAGTGAGCCGCGCGGAGTTTGGGCAACCCGGACTCCGCACTTCCTGATTGGCGAAACGGCGGAGGGTAGGACTTGAGAATGAAAACAATAACAACTTTTACGGGTCGTAAAACTAATTTTGATATTCAAATATCTCGGATGAACTACTGTTATCAGTTAAAGATGTATTTGAAAAGGGCATGATTTAATAATGCCTTTTGAAGTATTGGGGCCATTTAATGATGACTTTACATGCAAATATTACATATTGCTCCTTTAAATAAAAGTAGTGCTGTCCAAATTTGTATCTATTTTTTTCGTCCCTTGAGTTACGCGTTAACATTGATTTGCGTGCACGTTAAAAGCGCAATATTTTGGACAGCACTATTTAAAAGCCTATGATACACTCTAGGAACGCAATATACTGTACATAAACCATCATTAAATAATATATGTGTTTTATATATAAAAAGCGGCAGGGGTTCAAGACCAGTGATGGAGTCAATGGGATAGGACAAGGTATACATTTTGCACATGTTTACATTACACTATTCCAATATTACAGTATCTTACCATTCTTGTGTGAGCAAGTCATACTCCCCATAAAGCTGTCCCATGGTGATGGACTTTGGATTGAGAACATATGTATGAACTGCCTCATACTCTCCACCGCTCACTGAAGGCTGGCCCTTTAAAGCTGTTAAGGCAGCGCCCAGAATCTCATAACACTAATAAAATAAAATAAAATCAACAAATGACACTTTGCACACACAATATTTACATGTTCAGACTTACCCTGGTTTTACCTGATCCGGAAGGCCCCACAAGCATAAGGCCATGTCTGACTACTGTAGTTTCATAAAGCTGAATACATTTATGAATAAATCCTGGAGAAAAAAATATTCTGTAATAGTTTGCATTTTTATTGGGCAGAAATGTTGAATAAGAAAATGTCAAAAATGTTTTCCCGGATCAATATAATATGAGATCATAGTCATATGTACTTGTAAAATGTACATTATTTTGTGAACGTCTTTTTAATCCTCTCACTCTGTGGAGTTGTAATTTGTCTCTCACTCTGTGGAATGAGAGACAAATTGAGAGAAAAAACTTTCTGTGACTCTGGACTGTGAAAGGCGCTATACAAATAAAGATTATTTACTTACTTACTAATATGAATTGGACCATGAATTACAAAGAAATTAGCTCTAAACTAAAAATAGAAGAAAAAGAACCACCAGGAAAGATTTTTCAGCTCTTTGGAATGTTGTGATGTCACATGAACACAACCTCATGAATAGCACTGTGTTGTGTCAAAAAAAACATTAGGCTCAAACCGTCCACATCTTTCAAGTTCTTTTCAGCACAAACTCTCCGCATGGATTTCTCCAGTGTTCCATAATCGATTGGCTCCTGTTTTGTCTTTGGGAACAAATCAGATACAATCCCATTGAATAGTTTCAAGTCATCTTGAAGAAACTTTGGCACATTCACATCATTAATGGCCCGCAGACAAATTAACTCCTTCAGGAAATTGAATGAAACAAAATGGTAGGTTAAGAAATTTGAATAAAATTGAATACAAAATAAATATCCTACTTCATTCATATCAGGATGTTCTCTCTTGAGGTTTCCTGCAGCTGAGATCACTGTTTTTACAGCCCTCATACCAAAGTCATAATGATCCTAAAAGGACCCAATTAACAAAATCATAAGCAACATTGCAATTTAAAATAATAAATAGAAGTTCTCACCTGTGAACTAAGTTGTTCAGAGGATAGCTTAAACGTAGTTGTAATCTTTTTTGATAGGATTTTGGCTTCGCTAAAGCCAAATGAGTATAAGGAAATCTCAGCAATCATAGCGTAATTAGGCACCATCATAGCCACCGGACGGAACAAAGCCTAGGATTATATTATTTTGTTTTGAGTTAAAGCTTGTATATGTAAACATATATTTCAGAGATTCATAGTGGGATAAAAAACTCAAAACACAGTACCTTTAGATTGTCAGGTAGTTCTGTTCGGCCAGCATATCCAGGATTCATTGTAATAAACACAGCACAAGATGGAACAAGTGTGATTTCAGAGCCTTCGAATTCAAAGCGTTCAACCTGAAAGCAGTCATTGCTACATTAAATACCTCTTTTTATTTTCATTTCGAGTTTGCTATTAGCTATGAAACGGCATGTACTTACTCTTTGCTGTTGTGCTTTTTGTATTGTGGTAATTTGTTGGGCCACTACAGATAGCACTTCAACATCTATGCGATTAAATTCATCAAAACATGCCCAAGCACCAGAACTACAGGTAAGGAAATAAGAACAAGAATTAATGTGTGTCTATAGGTATATTGTGTTTAGCCAAATATTCTTGTAATGTGGCTGTGTTTAACCTGGCAAGTCCTTTCAAGAATTTTCCCATAGCCTTGAAATCCAGCTGATCTGAACAATTGAACACCACAGTCTGGATTGCGAGGGCCTTTCCGAGATCTTTGGTGGTTTCAGTCTTTCCAGTACCAGCTGGACCAGCAGGAGCCCCTCCAAATTTCAGATGGAGAGCCCCTGTTAGAGTTAGGTAGCATCTGCAATAACATACAATAAAGTGAAAGGAAAGTGGGGATTTGTTTACATAAAACTGGTATCAAATTTCACCCAAACCTGTCTGTCAGTGGAGTGATAACCAATCGACCAGAGTTACCAAGATATTCATATCCATACAAGAACTCTGCGTTGACCACACGAATATATAAGTCATCTCTTGCCCAGTAGTATCTATAGAAATAATACAATAATAATGTAAAATTAAAGACATTTAATTTGCTATTTGCTTTTATTCTAGAAACGTAACAAAATATCTCAAGTATGGCAAAACAAGTGCAATGAGTACATAATGCATCTCACATGTGACTCCCTATGTAACCACCAGGACGAGGATTTTTAAATTACCGGCTAAAAACACAGGCATGCAACGCAGGGAAGACTCTGCCATCATTGGACTCATCACTGAGGATGACAATGCAGATTAAAGAGGACTACACAGGACTTTTTGAACTAGTGTCATTGGAACCAACTCCTCATCAATGCGGGGAAGACCAAGGAGATGGTGGTGGACTTCCGCAGATGTCACTGCCGAACCAGCCCCAGTGAACATCCAGGGAAGGGACATTGAGAGAGTGGTCTCCTACAAATAATATGAACCACAAACTGGACTGGACTCAAAACAAAGGTGCCCTTTTTTAAAAAAGGGCCAGAGCCGACTCTACAAGCTGAGGAGGCTTAGGTATATTGGAGTGCAGGAGCCTGAAACATTCTATAACTCTGTGGTGGCATCAGCCTCTTGTACGTTGTGGTCTGCTGGAGCAGCAGCATCACACAGAGGGACAGGAAGAAGCTGGACAAGGTCATCAGGAAGTCCAGTTCTGTCCTGGGCTGTTCCCTGGACACAGTGCAGCAGGTGGGGGACAGGAGGGTCCTGGACAAACTAACATCTACGCTGGACCATGACTGTCAACCCCAGCAGGACACTATCTGCTCTGGAGTAGTTTCAGTGATAGACTTATTCACCCTCGCTGTGTGAAGACTCTACAATGAGAACTGCTGAGCCTGTATATGTCATTTTGAGCCATCAAAATATCTCACTTGATTTTGTGTATTGCAGTATGAATTAAAGAATAACTTGATGATCTGCTTTAAACATGTCACAACATTGTTCCCTCACAAAAGCAGACTGCAGACTACTACAAATATATTTTACATACCTGAGCTGGCTGATCCATTCAAAGTCATTAATACTCGAAATGTTTTGCTGGACCAGTTCAGCAGCAACATCCTTAGCATGAACTTCTATGACAATAAGGGAAGACAGAACTGCCCTCTGCATTCGAGACAGATCTCCTCGGACAAGCTGGACTAAATTACCCAACTATAAAGACAGATTTACAATTGAGTAATTAAAGCTATTAGCATAATGCTAAATTAAATTGTAACATACTTGTGTTTGAAGTTGAGGATATAGATGACTAGCCAAGGTTCCGTTCTCAATAGCTTCTGATACCTCTGCAGTCCAAAATACCTGGCAGCCAGCTATCACCACTTGACCAGGCCATGATAAAACCCATTCCTCTCGAGGATTCTTTAATAAATCAGTGTTGTTTTAAATGCACATCACTTATCATCAAGTGCAATGTTATAAACTATGATACAGCTAAGAAACAAACCTCATTATAGGCCTTTATTGCCCGGTCAATATTATCTCTTACTGTGGCCTTCATTGACCTCTCAACATTTCTGAGCCAGTTCTCAACATCCCCAGAGGGCTGGACCGACTGGAAAAGCTTCACTTCTTCCCCCTCTCCAGAGTACATGTCTGTGATTTTTAAGTCCAGTTGAAATTTGAGCTAGAGGGGGAAAAAACAATGTCGTTTTTAAACTGTATGGTAAAACTGCATAATTGTAAAGAGGTTCTTAAAATGTCAAACCCGTGCAATGTTCTCAAAACATTTGCGTAAATGCGGCTGAACAGCTGTGGGATCTTTGGTCTGAGATAATATTTCAAGTAACTCATCGTCCGACAGGAAGTAAAATCTAAAAACATAAGAAGTAACTACAGTTAGACATGGCATATTTATGTAGAACACATGGTACTATAATTGACTTTTACCAATTCTGAAGACAACATCCAAAAGTGGACAGAAAAAACTCATACCTGGGAAAGGAACGTCGCTTTGTTTCCAAGTATTCAATGAGTCCTTTCTGTACTTCTTCTAATAATGCAGTGGAGATCTTCAAAATAGACAATAAACGGGAATCTGGACACAACTCGATAATCTGAAAAACCATCAAGTAGTCTGAGCAAAAGAGCTGTAGTGTTTTAAAATATGTTGAAACCAATAATCGTTGTAACCTTTGGATTATCATTAGCTTTTTTCATAATTGATTTCCACATTCTTTCCACTTTCTGGTATTTGCGTGCTTCAGCTGGAAGTTGTTGGTTGATGTCTGGGGAGCTAAAAATGGGCTCAAGGTACAGAAAAGAACGCTGGCAAATCAGCCATTCCTCCAGAACGTCCTGGAAAGACCAAGAGAGTAGCAGCACATAAAAAGGAAAGCAGCAATGCTGTTGAATTGTGTGTTAAATGTGAAAAACAATACAGTACTTGAGTCATTTTCAGTTTACTCTCCCAGTTGACTATGCGACTTTCGAAAGATTGTTTGTAGGGTGAAAATGACATGCTCTGGATCATAACAATGTGGTCGTCAAGTAATTGTGAGGCTTCATCTGGACTTTTCAGAATGTAGGTTCCTGTGTTCTTATATGGCAGCACATCAAAGACAACAGTTGACCATTCATTAGCAATTTTGTCAAGTGCCTAAATGAGAAGGAAGCAGAGAAAAAGACAAAACAAAGTTAACAATAGTCATTAAAAATGGAAAACATGTCACAATGAAATTAGATTTTGTTTGTTTTAATAAACAGCTTTACTGGTTAATTATTTAGAATAAAGTATATGAAAATAAGTGTGTATCCTTTATAATAAATGGTCACATGAACATAACCTGATCTCTGTTATTAGTGATCACAAATTAATTCCTATAGATGTTTTTATCATTTCCTCTCCACTGCGGTCAAACGAGGCATTTACGTGTTAAAATGGTGGAATTACTATTTTTCAGGTAATGTTGGCTTTAGAATGCAGTGCAAGCAGCTGTGACATGAGCAAAGGCCCTTTCAGCATTCACATCTGGTTTTGGATCTGCTGACACAAAGGTACATTGTATATAAAACAATTTCCTCTGGTCCTGCACACAGCACATTTACTGCAGGCGTCTTCTCCTTAAACCGCTTTTCAACGTGGGTCTATAACAACCTGCCTCGCGTTCATACTGTTGACACGGGTCCACGCTTGATTTTAGCACGGGTCTAAAAACCTGGGCCTGCAGTGTGAAATCCCCTACAGGTTGTGTTCATGTCAAAGTACAACATTACAAAGAACCTATAGTTTAACATTCCTTTTTGTCAGTCCACATCAACTATGGTCTAATTATTTTCTCATAACAATGTCTAGAAGTGGTGACAACATTTTTTTATAAAGAAAGAAAAACAAAGCATGTTGGCCGCTAGAAAGGACTTTCAGACATAATATGGCTGGTTTATGAAACACAATCAAATAATTATCTGGACAAACATATGGGTATTTTCAATTCAACATTTCATTAAAAAAATTCATTTTCAAATTAAATAGAATACTATGACATGAGCGTAACCTGTTGTCATTATATTGTTATTTCAAGAAATATAATCGAATATCAACCTGTTCAATGGCATATTCCTTTCCCGCCACTTCAGCCACTTGCTCGATTACAGGGACATAGTTTTGCAAACCAATCTCGAGGCAGCGTGAGAAGTTTAGATTGGTTTGGAATTGGACCTTCATGTTAATATCCTTCGAAAGCTTCTCCCAGTGGCGACTCTTCATTCCAGGGTTGTTTAGTCCTTGAATTAGAGGAATGTAAGGCCGGAATTCTTCTATTTTGCTCCGAATAATAGCTGCCACCCTATGACATCCTAGAAGAGAGAAAAAACAAGAAATGTTCATGTTTGCATCGGCAGGTATTTTGGTCTAAGTTCTTACCTGGATTATCTTTAAAGACTTTGACACATTTATGCATGGTCTTGTTGGCTTCTGTGACACTGCGCTCGAGCTGTTCACAGTCGATTGACGATAGTGGGTCATTTAGCCACCTCTCATGCCACCGAAACCAGTTGGAAGTAGTTGTCCACAGGTCCTCAAAAGGCTGAAGTTCATCCACTAAATGATGCAGACGATCGTACTAGAAGACATGACAGTGTTTACTTAACTTACACAAATGTTTTGACAGAGCTGGTACATGAACATTCTGTTAAACAATTGATTTTTTGAATAGTACTATAGTTTTGTTTCATTGTTTTTTTCCATCACACCTGGATCAAAAAATAATTTGATCCAGGTGTGATGGAATAATTATAAAGGTATTATAAAGGTATTATAAAATTATAAAAGATGTTCTGAAGTGGCATTAGCATTGTTCAAGTCAAACGTATTAAAAAAATGCTTATTCAATTTGCAAATAACTTAGCAACTAATCAATTTATGAAATAAATAATTGCCCAACCAGTTATAAAAAAATAATCATGAATCATTTTGTTGGGGAGAAGTCTAAAGTGGTACACAGTCTGTGTGTGGATGTGAATGAGCTGTTCAGACATTTGTTTGACATTTTGTTTTGTTTCATGTGTCTGTGTGTATTGATTGATTACAATTTCAAACTGCAATAAAAAGTTCTTCGTCCTTTAACCCAGGACAAATTTTGTTTTTGTTTTTAAGTGCTTACATTTGTTAAGGTCAGCCCAAGCAGCCGCTCTCTGCTGTTGTAGGTTTGTGCCTTGGCCTGACATCCCTTCAGCTGCTGCCTTGTATGTTTCACCTTATTGGCCAAGTCGTGTGCGTTGTCCATGTCACCAAAACTCTCAAATTGAGCAACCAACATCTACGATCACAAGAAACCATGAGGCCACAACATTGATAAAACATATAAAATAAAACATATAAAACTAACTTTTAATGAGTCAATCTCCTCTTCCAAGTTGTTCTGTTCACTTTGCTGAATTTTATGAAATCGTTCCTCATCCTCCTTGTGGCGTACAGATGTTTTTCGCATCTGGTTTAATATCTTTTGAGGCCATGCAATTGCCGCCCACCTGTGTACATGTAAAATAAATGTATTTGCCGTTGAATGGGATGAATTGAATCATTTTCCTCACTTCTTCTTGAAGTCATCATCCTGAACATGGTAAAAGAAATCGTCCAATACATCATATTCTTCAAGAGTCTTTTTAAGTCGTTCCTGTTTAGAAAAGATAGCCCTGATGTAATTGTATTTTCATGTAATAACAAATAAATTTTCCCTAAGTACTTTACTTCATAACATTTTAATTGTTCCGGAATTTGCTTCATCCATTCTCTTATTGCAGACAGTTCCTCAACTGTATTAGGATTCTCACAAAGTTTTCTATTTATTATCGCACACTCCTCACAGGCCTGACACAAAACAATAGATTCAGAATGACATTATGACGGACGCCATATTTCAATGGAATCTGAGAAATAACACAACGCACATCATCGATCTGCTTTCGAAGTCTATGGGCAAGCTGATCTTGCAAAGACTTTGCCAACATTTTTCTTTTGTTGCACAATGCTTCTCTAACGGCCTCCACCTGGACCGTGAATGGGCCGATGTTGATGAAGAGTGGAAGTGTTTGTTCAAGTATCTCTTTTTCTCTCAAATGTTGTTCCACCTCTTTTATCACCGTCTGCGATGTCAGCTCTGTCTGTGAACTAGATCTGGAAATAGAATGCACACAAACAACATGAAACATAAAGTAAATGGCTGCAATCACTACATGGACCTACTTGAGCAGTGTCTGAATATCTTGGTTATGCAGATCCAAAAACTTGACAAACTTGGCTGCATAGGCCCTCAAGGGAAGGGCCGCCTGTGAAAGAGCCATGTGGATCTCCTTTCTTTGAGCATTTACTTCTTGTTCCCACAAATGCACAGATTCGAGTAAAATAACTGGCGCAAAGATGAGGTTTTCCATAACAAACTGTCACATAAAAGATAAAAACAAAAAAATTAAATCATCCTATTTAGTAGAAATTAATTTGTTTGGATTTCTAGCTTTAAATGCTCAAATTATTATTTTATTATTTTTTTCTTAATTCTCAAATTCTTCACCTTTTCAACTCGTGGTACATCATTTGTGCTCAGAATTGCATTGTCAAACAGCTTGACAAGTGATGATGGAAAGCTCTCAAGAGGAGTGCTATAACAAACACCATTTGAGTCCAGAACCAGTTTCAAATGAAAAAATGTGTTTTTCTTTGGCCTTGAGAAGAAAATAAAAACATTATTTAATGGTAATATATACTGTTTGAACATGTCAGGTATAATTCATATTGTCTTTTGCAATGTGTCTATACAAAGGTGAATGCTATACTTACTTGTAGGGACTGTTAATGAGATCTTCTCCCCACTGTAGATCTTCAGTGCACTTCAGGCAAGTCTGACAGGCATCCACTATTTTTTGGGTAAGATTGGCCAGAGAGTTTTGCACAAGATGGCGCAGAGCATCTTGCATTTGGAACTGCACCACTTTCATCAGTTTAGGAAGCTTGGAAAATTCATACATTTCCCAAGAGGATGGATTCACATTGTAATTGCCTTGCCCCAACTCCAGCAAGGAATACCGAATGGTTTTAGTCACTGTTGATGCCCAAGTTTCTCTAAGAAACAATTTCACCTGTAACAAATATATTGTTAGCAGTCCTGAACTTGTCTTGTCATTAAGACATTACTTAATTTGTATTCCACCTGAGAGTGGCTTTGCAATTGCAAGATTTCAAAATCCTTCAGACGAAGTGGTTTGGTCCCAGAAATATTAAACAGATGCATGTTTGCCACTTTGTCACACTCACAATGTAGTTTAGACAATATAAACAACACTTTTGGCTGTGTTAGTAATGAGCAAAAGGTAATCTTGGCCATTGTCTCCTCGAAAAGAAAATCACGTGTTGCAATAGACACTAAAAAGAAGTAAACATTACATTTAATTATGCATCAAAAAATCAAATCAATGTGAAGTTGATGCACCTCTGCTTGACACAAGTGGAGGTTCATTCTTTGGAATAAAAATTTGTGAAAATGGCTGCTCTGACTTATGACTCATCACAACATTCTCAAACGTGATGCGATTCATAGTCCTGCTGTAGTCCAGTTGGATCTCCTCTTCCACTCGCTTTACACAGTCTTCCAAACTGAACTCACAAAATCCATTTCATCATCTCGTACATCACATTTTACTCATGCAGTGTTAATGCTATCTACTTACATGTTCAATCTAAGACCAGGAGTGGTGAGCGCATAGTTTCTTATACGCTGGAGACTGCAGCTGTCCAGAGATGGTGTTCCTTTCGAAATGGGCATGCAATCAACAGACAAATGAAAAAGGATAAGAGCCTCTGAGTTGTCTCTCAAATCTTGGGCATGTTTGAGGCGCTGCACAAAGACGCGTGGATCCTCTGCTTTGAATAACAAACGAATTCTAGGAACCCAGTGTTTATCTCCTGTAATGTACGGCCCTGCACAGTCAGTGAAGAAATTGATTAAGAAATTATACATATATTGTTGTGTTGATTCATGACACATACTGGTCAACAGTGTCCTTCTCTGCTTTTCGGTTAGGCTAGAATGTCCACTTTGCCCACTTGAATCTTTGAGATGAACTTTTTCAACAAGGTACAAGGATGTTTCCTTGTTGTAATCGAGAACACCAACCAGATGCCAGTCATACTCCTGGGTTGTTCCTGATTCATAATTGGTAGAAGATAAAAAAAAAGTGTACTTGATGTATTGCTAAAGTGATACTGAAAGTACTAACCAAAGGAAATGGCCTTAGTTGGCAGGAGTGCTTTGGCTGGAATAGGCTTCCGATCACATGATTCTTCACGGATACCCAGAGAAAGCCAGTCTTCTGGGCTTCGACAGTCAAATTCTTCATTGTCAAATATCTATTTTAACAGTTATAGAAAGTAGGTTTTATAGTTTCTATATCAACGGACACGGGCAGCTATAAATGATGAATGTAAACGCATACCTCCAGTGGAAGGTAAGGTGACCAAGAGGAGACGCAGTCATTACTACTTAGTATACTTTCAGAGTTAATGCCATTTGCGTCCAGGAGTTGTTCAAAATGTAACTGCGAGTATTCCCTCCGGCGTCTGTGCACACACACACATTTGTTTTTTTTTTCAAAATGAGAACTTACTGTAAAAGAAAGAAAGATGTTCATTGTTTTGTATAACAAACTTAAAAAATGAAAGCTGGAAAAGCTACCTAACTTTGAAACCATAACAAATAATATAAAAACAAAATGTTAGGTTGGCCTGCTCCAGCTTGATTGTCAGAAAAGTCCATCTACCCTATATGACCCCCCTCCGCTTACTGGTGAATTTTCTCCCAATATCATCCCTCTCAGCTTATTTGTGAATTTTGTCAATACTCAAACAATGTAAGTTGCATGCAAGTATGTATTGATGAATTATTATGAAGTTCATTGTAAAGACAAACCGCTCTATCTCTAGTTTCCGTGGAATTTTTCCAGCTACAGTTTGGTAAGGCAGCTGAACTTTGGGCAAGTCTCCACCAGAGCAGAAGTAAGAGGTTTCCACTCGCTGGGATTGCTGAGCTGTGCAATTGCCATTAGTCTTCTTTCTTTGCCCTCCTTGAAACAGAATTAACAAAAGTAATGGTACCAAACAACCAACACAATCGTCTTATAGTGTTTGGCACCTGTTGTAGTGAGTGTCTGGCTGTCATCCTGAAAATTAAGAAAATTAAGAAAATGAAAAAAAATGAAAAAAATGTTAATGATGTTAATGAACGAAACTCATATAATTACTGAGTTTTGAGCATTACCTGCAGGAGAAAGGGGGATATGATGTCTGAATACAAGCCTCTCTGTGCGAATACAGACGTGGGCTCTGCACTCATTTCCATCTAGAAGAATGGGTCTTAAATAAAATGGACAACGTTAAGCCTATAGCTCCAGAAGCTCCTGAATCCAGGACACTTTCTATACAGCGACCTGCCGCCTTCCCACCATAGTTCCACAAACGTAACCCTACATGTTTCATCTATTTATTTTGGTTATCTTTTTTAGTAGTCCTCTAACTCTTTAAAAGTTTCGGAGCTCCACCTTATGTCATTTTACATTAAATGTATGGGGAAAAACTAAAAGCTAACATAGTGCCGTAGCTAAGCTAGTTAGTAAAATCAATGAAACGTTAGCAGTGACCATAGACTGTGTAATGACCCAGCGATTTACGATAAACTAGCTACTCACGTCAAGCTAGGGAAAAGTTCGGTTCATATTTCAACCCCATGCAAACAGCCTCTACACACAACGGAACAATAGTTCTTACCAAAGTTGTCATAAAGTCATTCTCATCGACCGAAGCAAAATCTCAGTAGCAAAAGCCAAGTGGTGCTGTTTCCATGGATACGCTGTTACTGGGAGGTTGCAACAGTAAAACAAACACATTAAAGGTCAAATGATTTACTTAATTAATTTAGGAGTACCTTATTTACGCCAGGAATAGAATCATATTTAAATGAGTGTAAGTTTTTGTTTATTTTGTATTTAAAGCAAACAAAGAGACAACGGGGCATGTTTAGGTTAGAGCAAAAAGACATGGCAACACTCAGGCAGAAGGGCCCTATAGGTCTACCATAAACCATGTGTTTAACAGTGTTTATATCTGTCTGTCTGTGGGGCCCGACCTCTTTCACATCCATCAAGCGCAGTTTGA
>JAPMNZ010962645.1:0-10870 GCA_029875035.1 Pomatoschistus microps | reverse complement strand
ATCTTATCTTCCTTAGATAAATGATAACCTGTTTTCTAATGAGATGAAGACCGCATGTGGCCTGAATTGACACGTTTTTGGGACAAACATGTGGCTGTGAGTCAATATGTGACCTTTTGGGCTTGTTATCTTTATCCCTCTCTTAAAAAGCTGTGACAGAGGACAAAGAAATGCATGTGGGAGAAGCGATTTAGGAAACTGATTTGAGGGCTACAGAACGTGAGATCGTTTTAATAATTTGCTGTTTGATAATCCAGTGCGCCAGCTTTCATTTTAGTTAATTTATTTGAGGAAACATTGTCACTGGGCTCGGATCCAGTGATAGTTGCCAGAAGCAGATCTCGAAGCTGCAGCATGCAAATGGACGAATAACAAAAGCACGTGCTGCCCCCCACTTTCCCCGGTGAGAATTGCACTTGTCTGTCGTCAAAGCCAGATGGTGACTAGCACTTCAAAAGGACAGCTGCCAAACAGACTCACTCAAGGATCTTTATGGTCCCAAACATAATCACCAACAACCTACAAGAAAACCACGCTCAAAAGAAATAAAAGGGGATTTGTGAATGGAAGATTGTAAAAAAAAAAAAAAAGAGAGATGACATGGATTTTATAGTGTTTCCAACTTGACACAATTTAACTGAGGCGACTGTATACGAAGAAAAACAAGTTTGTATTATGCAAAGTAGAATGCAAAGTTAAGTTTTAAACCATGTAATAAAATAGTTCCCTTGTAAAAACAGATCTGGAGCAGGGCCGTACGCAAGGTTAAAAAAATAAGTGTCTTTAGAGCCATCACAGCTGCTCACACGAATAATTTGTTACTATGGTCTATGGAAATGTATGCATTGATTCTATGGTTGGTGTAAACAAATAATAATGTCATGATATGTAAATGTGAGGTGTGGATCTACTGTAGAGGTGTGTGTGTGTATGCGTGTGTTTGTGTGTGTGTAAGTGTGTGTGTGAGTAAGTGAGAGGGCTTTATATTATCTTTCATAAAGTTAAAACTAAATATATATGTGAAAGTTGTGTATTATTGCAGAAAAAGAATAAGTTAAAGTGGTTTGTACTGGCGACTGGTGGGAGCGGGTCCCATCTCTGTGTGGAGTGAAAGACAAATGCCCACAACAACTGTAAAGCACTTTGTGACTCTGGTCTTTGAAAGGCGCAATATGAATAAAGATTACTTACTTACATTTTATAGTTTTTTTCCCCATGTAACCAGGGACTGCAGATAGTAGCTAAAGCCTGGTGCAGAGCTTAGTGTTGCTGTCCCTTTCAAATAACGACTAAAGTAAGATTTTTAAATACCAAAGTGAAAGAATCCAGATCTTGCCACTTGGTTCAAATAGATAGTACGATAGATAGGTAGAGAAGCACTTTATTGCCACCCCATATAGAATAAAAATATATTTACAGCAGCAAAAACTTTACTGATGTGTTTCCCAAAGACTTTGTATCTAGTCTTTGAAATGCGTTGTGGTCTTATGTAACTGAATGTACTGGACACACGCTTTGCTTCTACCGAGATAAGAAAGAAATCGAACTGAAAAAATTACAGCTCAAGGCTAAAGCATCTACAGCCACCCAGGCCGAGACTAGAGCGAGACCAGGGCGAGACCAGAGTGAGACCAGATCGAGACCAGAGCGAGACCAGAACACTACACTGTAAAAAATTATAAAATATGAGGCAAAAATGGCTTGAATTGAGTGTTTTGAGTCTTAATAACAAGCTTTGCCAACGGGACAAAGCCATTTAGTCTTATTTCAACTGTTGCTTTATTTTCTCATTCCAAGATAGCTATCTGTCCCATTGGAAAATCTTGCTTTAAGGCAGTAACATTTGCTTAATTTAGTAAAATTTGAGTAATTGGAGCAGTGGTCCTGTTTGAAGGACCAATAAACTTCTCCTACGTTAGAAATCCTCTCAATTCGAACTCTCTGACAACAGATTACTTTCATGTTCTATTCTATTCTATTTCAGTGAAAAGACAACTCTATGGGAAAGAAGCCATTTTTGAAAGAAGCAAAGACAATGTCCAAATGTTTCACCAGATCATTTGATTAGTTTTTTGATAGTAATTAGATTCACTAACTGCTGATATATTCTGACAAAGAAGATTTTTTGTTTCATGTGGATTGGCCCTGGAATTAGATCATTTAGCTCTAAATAAAGAGTAGTATTTGGACATATTTTTCGGCTGTCCCCTATTTCAATGTTAAACTACAGCAGTGGTCCCCAAACTACAGCCCGCCTCTGCATTTGCTCCGGCCCCCTGAACAATACCAGAGAGTATTTTCATATATGTTTATTTGATTAAAAAAAAAGTTGGACTTCTGCAGTAAAAAGTTCCTTAGTTATGAACTTTTTTCATTATTAAAGTGATAAAGTGATAGTCTGGAACTCTAAATCAAGTGATAACAAGGGCTGTCAATCATTGCGCTGATGCTCAGTTGTTTATTTTCAGGGAGCCTCCGAATCAAGCCTCTATTAGGCTCTGAAACTGCATGAAATCTGAACAAAGAATTCTGAACATCCGCGCTGAGGTACTTATGTATATACTGAACCTATATCCATAATTCGCAATAGCCTTTTGCACATTACAATATTGTTTTTGTCATGAAAACTGTAACAAAGAAGATTCTGCTTGAACATTTTTGGGGCATTACAAACACATTTTTACAGAGTTCCAGGTTCAAACTCGTCATATTCCTTATTCCTTCTGACATCTGCAGCTTTGTAGTTATGATTGATTACTTTATTGTGTTGCAGGTTCTGTTGATGTTATGGAAAGGTCTGTTCAATGACAGCATCAGATTTGGGGCTCGTCCAGTGATCGTCGTCTGCTGCTGCTCGGCGAACTCTCCACAGAGCTTTTTCTCGCTGCCTCTCTGGGTGAACTGTCTTTCTGCATCACCTGTGGAAACAAGATATCAGTTTATACAGGAGCTCATGTCAAACATTTGTTTATTATGAATGGGACAGTGTGTGTAATTACCATACATCCACCTGATTGTAGCCATATATTATTCAAGTTGTGTTTTATTATTTGAGCATTTACAAGAATTTCTGTAATAAAAGTTTACTTAAAACAAAGGTAAAATAATCCAGTTCTTGAACTTGATTAGAGATAGATAGATAGATAGATGAAAAGATGGATAGGTATATCCAATAAAAAAATATAATCCAAAAAAGGTCCTTGTCAAGGAACAAATAATAGAAATAAACATCTTGAAACCTGATTTATAATTCTCCTGCGCAGTTCTCCTTTGGACAGTGGCCGGTCCTCGTCTTCAGTGATGACCAGCTCTTCTGTGTTGTAGTTGAGGCTGTGAGACACACAAACATCATATATATACTTCTATACTTTCTTTATCACAACTGTAAAATGTTTCTGTAATGCACCTGTTAAACGCAGTCTGAGCACCATCCACCTCCTCAAGCATCACCGGATTCTGCCCAAGGAGGAATTTGGCCAAATCCTTGGGATTGTAATCTTTTTCCAGGTCCTGAGGTTTTATCATATGGATGTAAAGATAAACAATTGTTTTGTGTGAATAAAATAATTATGTGAAAATCAGGAAGAAAATAATACAAGACATTCATAATGGTGAAAATAAGTTCATGGTTTAGGCCTATTTGAAGATATTTAATTAGAAAGAATATTCCTAAACAAGGTTTACATATTTTACAGCATTTGTAGTTTCTTGTCAGCAAAACAATAAAATATTAATTGTATATATATATATATATATATATATATATATACACACAAAAATTAACAAAAAAACAACATAAAATATAAACATAACTATTTTGTCCGTTATAGGGTATTCAATGTGATGACATTTAGAGTGAACTACTGCTTTTTACATGTTTGACCTATAGACAAAAAAAGCGTATTATCGCATTAATATCGCATGTAGAACTACTGGACACAGTGTCGTTTCCACCCGGACATGTTTCCTCGCTGCACCCAGTGGTAAACAGCTGAAGGAGCAGCTCAAGCTGCCGCTGCCACTCACTGCTGCACGCGCTCTGCCTCTGCGCGACATTCACCGTCTATGGAGACAGCTCCAAGAGAAACCTCGAAGAGGAGACGGCTGCAAACCTTCTACACGTGAAGCGCAGCGGTAATAATCAAACTGTTGAATGTGTGCCCGTCCTCCGTCATGCACTGTGCTAGTTTGCTAGTTTTTCATTGAGCCAGAAGCTGTTATAAACTCGTAATGAATGAAAGTTGGGCTATTTGCACAGTTAATGCTATTATTTTATTAGTGCACTATTGTGCTACAATATACCCGAGTTGTGTTAAAGGTTTTTAATTTAGTAAATTTTACTAAATTAACATAACACTATTTTGGGTTTAAATAAGTCAATTTGGGGAAAAAATGGCTCATGAATTGGATGCATTTGCTAGAATGTTAGAATATGCCATATGACACAAGTATGGTGTGGTGATTTATGTCTAAATTCTGGTGATGTTTAAAAGTAATGAAAGTAAATATGCAATTAACTGATTAAATTAATGACTACCTTTTATTTCTTCCTATTTTACATATTCCCCATAAGACTCAACAGTTAAATACTGGAGCTGCAAAGGTTGGTGTAGTTTCCCCAGTGTCAAGACTACAATCGGGATGGCTGACTCAGTGGAGCTGGTGCAGCTAAAGGCCAACAGAAGTGCAGCCAAGCGCCAGTTCTCCCGCCAGGCCAACAATGTGCTCAGAATGTACAGTGTGCTCACCGAAGAGGAGCTTAAGGACAGTTTCAAAACAATGACAATAGAAGCAAATAAAGTTTTTGAAGCAAATGACGACGTGGAGGAGCAGTATACTATGGAATCAAAGGAGGAGGGAGGAGCAATCAGCGTGGAGCAGAGGGCAGACTTAGACAAGACAAAAACTGAGTGTGAAACCAAACTAGATGAACTGAAAGAGATTATTCTGAAAACTCTCTGGTCTAAATATGGAGAGGAGGAGCTAAAAATGGTTGTAGAAGCAGCAGAGTCCGAGGCAGAGTGTGTTGGTGCTATTGAACTCAGTCAAGATGAAGAAGGCTATGATTTCATGGTGAAGCACCTGGGAACACTGGTTGGAAGAGTAAAATCTCTTCACACAAAGTGGAAGTGCTGGGCCCCTGCCGAGGAGCAGGCGAGTCTCCAGTCTCGTGTGAGTGACCTGGAACGAGCGCTTCTGAAGTTAACTACACGAAAAGCGCATTTCATTCAAGCAAGAGTCAACCACGGTACTACGCCAGCCGGAAAAATGAAAGGTATCTCTCTCCCAATGTTTACTGGCTCCAAATCAGACTTCCTCCCCTGGAAGAAGGACTGGGTGCTACAGCAGAGACAAGCAGCGAGAGAAGTTAAGAAGAACCAACTTCTGGAAAGCATAGATGACAGGACAATCAGAGATCTCCACTTGTCAGGTCTTACGACAGCTGACGAGATCTTCAAAATCCTCGTCCATCACTTTGGCAACAAGACGTCTGTTGCCATAGATCCTGCGGAGGATCCTCAGAGTTCTCCACCATCCTCCAGCAATAATCCAGAAACCTCAAACGCGAAGCACGAATCAGAGCAAAATGGCGCCGCGGCCGTGTCGTCTAGTCTTTCCCCGGGATGCGTCGTGTGCGGGGACATGAAACACAGTCAAAGATTGTACTTCTGTAAACAGTTCCAAGCACTCAAGTTATCGGAGAAACGAGAGGCGGTGAGAAAACTGGGGGCTTGCGTTAAGTGCCTTCAGACGCACGGCGAACAAAACAAATGCAAAGACGAGTACTTCTGCAAACGCGCCGAATGCAGCGAGAGCAAAGACCACCACTTCCTCCTGTGTCCTAAACCGCCCAAGGTTAAAGCCGCCGCGGTGGGAGGCGACCGCAGGAGCTACACCGAGGCGCAGAAGGAGTTTGTGAAGAAGCTCCCACCGGGACTGGCGAAAGAATGCCGCAACGTCTTCAACTCCTCTGGAATCAAAACGTTCTATGCAACAAGCAACACGGCCGCCACCGGAGAGAGGTTCGCGGTGGTTGCCAGTCAAGATGCGGCACGCGGGAACAGCCAGCGATGGGTCAAGGATTGGTACGCCCAAAGGCCCAGCAACAGATACAAGCAGTACAGCCCGAGAAGTCAACCTCAGAAATGAAGTCTCCACAGGCACGGCGGCTCCATGATGTCGGAAGAGTGTCCCGGGTTAAAACGTGGTGCTACCTCCTTTGTTTGAATCGAAAAGCAATGCGTATTCACCAGCATTTGTTTTAATCAAAAGGATTCTTCCCACTTTGTATGAAAAGCTACCTGGAGAAAAAAACATAGGACGAGTTATGAAGAAATGTTACTGACAAAGTTAGTCCATAACGGCTAAAACTGAAATGATTTGATTTTGAAAATAATGGAAAATTAAGTGTGAATTTGTTCTTTTCTGCCTATCAATTAACTTCAATAAAAAAAAATCTCAATCACTCTCATTGTATTGATTTTATTCTAATTACACATGAAGTCATATTTATTTAGCTCTTTTCACAGCGGTAGTGTCCCTATTACCAAACTTCAATATGACTGAATAAGCAGTGTTAACCCTGTAGCACCCTCGGTTACAAATATGCAACATAAAGTTCAATGGTTATGGCAAAAGAAGTTTGATTTTATGTATGACCCAAGAAAGCAAAGAAGCTAGTATGCTACATTGCCAAATTTGGTCATAGAATGCTGCTTTCCAAAAATAGCACAGATAATTTTCTTCAACATTTTTTTTTTGGTCTGGGTTCTACAGGGTTAACACGTGTCATTGTTTTGAAGAGGTTTTTCTGTGGGAATATACAGACAGTTCATGTCACTAGTTCCTCGCTCAAAAAACAGTTTTTGTTCCATCCGTAAGTTCCTGTATTTTGGCTTTTGTCACTTATTTAGATCAGCTTTTTCAGAGAGAAAAGTGAAAAAAAGATAACATTTCAAAAATGTCTATGGACAAGGACATTTTTGAAAACTAATAAGTTAAGTTGATGAATCAATCTTTAAACAAAGAATTTCCCATAAGTGTATATTCAGAATAAAAAACATTTAACAGGAACTATGAAATGTGTGTAAACTAATGCAACATTGTGTGTGGATAAATATGATTTGTCAGGAAATATGTTTTCTCAGTGTTTCACATTATTAAAAATATTTTCATTTGGCATCTCCTGCATGTGAAAGATCTGATCCCGTCAGACTTCTAGAGCTAAGCTCTAAGCTAAGCTGGGCAGGACATAATTATTATTTATTCTTCTAAGATAAATACCACAGTGGCAGCAGCAGCAGTATAATACTCTCATGGTTCCTCTCGTCACCTTGGACTGCAGATACGCCCGCACCGTGAGCATCTCGATGGTCTTCTGCTCGATCAGACTCAAGTAAGACATAATGTTGTTGTCGTTGACGCCCGAGGATGATCCCAAAATGTCTTCTATCACCGACTGGTCGCATTCCAGTTTAGTGAAAATGTTCTGAATCCCTGAGACACAATACACAAGATTTCTAGTGCAGCACAGAAAATGGCTACATTTTATTTTTCTAAATACGTCCATAGGAAGCAGGGCATTTAACTGATTGAGCCGTTTCAATGATGTGCTCTGGACATGACTTTTAATTAGTAATTAATCATTCCCAACAACAAATGATCTCAGTCTACAATACTCCACCATCTGTACCTTTCAATCATGTCTGAAGTCTATGATCTGCACTCATTTTGTTCTGAATAAAACTACCAAAATACATATCCAAACCCATAATCAATAAACTAAATAATTTGTTCAAGAAACCTGTATATATGTAGTCTAAACAGTTATATACACAATAATGACCACATATGCAATAAACAAATGTGTTAAAAGTACTTGTCACATACACACACGCACACACACACACGCACACATACTGTATATAGATTCACTTTGGATGATACTCCAATTTTCCGATTTTCAGCTGTATGAAGAAATACATGCAGAGAGAGAGGAAGAGAGACCCTGGATGCCATTTTTGGGCACCCCTTGTGACTTTAAGAGTATCACTGAGAGCTGACAAAGCCCATTATGCCCCAGATTAAGATTTCTACCCCAGCATTAACCAAGCCTAAACCAGAGACGATGTAAATATTTGGAGGTTGAACAAGGCCCACTTCCAAAAGAGGTTACATGAAAAACCTCCAAACCTGTTTTAACTTGATCCAGTGTTTTGCTCAGACCGTCCGCTTGGGTTTCATATTCTTCAGCTTCGGATAGAATTTCCTTTTGTTGTTCGTTCATTTCTTTGACCAACAGACCGTGATTCTCCTCCTGCAGCAGAGTCTCCACCCGGAATTTCTCCATCTCCTCTTTGATCTGAAACAATCATTCACAGCATTCTAAGTCTATTCTTGATTGCTTTTAAAATGACATATTTCTAAAGTCGTGCACCTGGTTGATCTGCTCCCTCAGAGATTCGGCCTCCTTGTTTTGTTCATTTACAAAATTGAACAGGGCAAAGTTCCTGTCTTCAACTTCAGAAAGAAAATGGAAATTATAAATCATTCATAAAGGGAAAAACAAAAGTAAAAAATTCTGACTGAACAATTTTAGTAAAGAGACTCACAAGGCTCTTCCTTTCAAGTATACAAAAAATAACCTGTTTTCTACTACGCTGAAGGTGAGTTGTGGTCTGACTCGTTCACAACATTTTACTTTCACAAAACTCTATCCTTTGGGGAATTAAAAACATCGAAAACTTAAATGTTTCTTTTGAATGCACTGCAAGATCTCAGACGTTCTCCGCGATTATCACACATTACCAGGGGTCCACAGGTAGGCAAACGTGTAATTTGCGATTTTTCAGTCATGTTTAGAAAATCCCAACTCGGGTGCGCGCACTTGCGAAAAACAGGAAGAGGGTGAAGCGGGTAAACGCATCCCATTGGTTCATTTTTATCGGTCCTCTCCAAAATATTTTCTATTAATTTCTGGAGACTATGGGCATCTGGGCAATTCCATTACTCTTTGAAAACACATGATAACTTGACTACTTTTAGGGTTTAAGGACGTTCTCCCACAATATTTAAAAAAAATCACTGACTGCATCTTTAAGTAATGCTAGACGTGAATTTATTTGACCACAACATATTGTTTATAGTAAGATCTCAGAATCCTAACCCGCTGTTTCTGTCTCAGGGAAGACTTATCAAAGTGCAATACAAAACCACACTTCAGGCAAAGGGGAGGAGTAAAAAAAATGTTGCACTTTAGGTTTTCCATGATCCTAGTGTTCTCTGATGGTTCTCTTGCCTGCGTCTATTTTGGTCTGTTTAATGTTTAATGTCTACTGTGTTGTCTGCAAATGTAGGAGGTGTAAAGCATTTTAACCCTTGTCCAAAGACATATTTCTCTTACATTAAAGAAGAATCTTATCTTATTATTGTTTCTGTACCTTGAAGGAACTTTGCCACCATCACATTCAGGTCTTCTTCTCCTGTGACTTTCTGAATCCTTTCAAACACTTCCTCTAAAGACTCCAGCGACTCTTCACTCAGAGGGTCCATCCTCCGAAGGTCTTTCGCATCCGACGCTGTGAAGAAGCCAATAATCAAAAACAGATAATGTCTCAACAATTAGAAGCGATAGTTATTTTATGTATGGGGGTTTAGAATACATGCATGCGTTTTGAATTCATGAATATTGGTGCACTGCTGAACAACATTCCCACAGCATATAAAGTGATACAGATTGCCGTGTTCAAACGATTTGGCAATTAACCCAAAGGGGCGGAGCATTTCTGGTACATTTCTGGAGATGGGGAATTTTGGAAATATGCTATATAGAAGAATGAATTGCAATGTACTTAAATTGTATCATATCCAAGCATACATTTTTTCAGATTACATTTGAGTCAGCAGACGAAACAATTTTGGGCTTTGGGCTTTATTATTTGGTTGTCCTCTATGTCTTCTGTACATGTGATGGAGGCACAAGACCAGTAGGGGGCGTGCTCTCAATAGCAGTGTGATATGTGCATATAATTGAGGGTTTGAGCATTGGAATGGGATTTTGTTTGTTTTAGTCAAGATTATGATAAAAAAAAATACCTTCCTCAACTATATTCAAGTTTCTTATGAAGAGCCGTCATTACATTTGTAAGTGTCCTAGTTAATTCCCATAAATGCCTGTTAATTCCCTTAAATTCCCATGGCAAGGTTTCATATCTTTGAAATTTCCCCGAATTTTGCAACCCCAGTTCAGGGGGAATACTTTGGCCAAACACAGCAGTAAAACCAATCAGCCGCTTTGACCCTCTGTCGTCATTCTTTACCCTGCTTCTGCTCCCCGTCTCCAGGGCGATCGTTGCACTTGGTGGTCATGAAGCAGTTGTGGTTTTGGTCGTGTGAGATCAGCCTCTCCAGCTCCTTCATCTCTGCGTTGTACTGAGACAAGTCCTTCACAGTTTTCTCCTTCATCAGTGACATTTTGGTTTGGGCCTCCACTCTGCAGGTCAAAATTACACAGCAAAGAATGACTAATATTGTCTGTTATGTCAGTATTAGAAGCATAAGGGTCTGACAGTCAAACTACTATTCTTTTCACATAGGCCAGACAAAAAGGAAGCTGGAAGTATGCAATTAAAGCTGGGGTATCTAACTTTCAAACCATATACAAAAAAACTATGTAATATTATAATATTCATGTAACTAGTCCCTTGCTCTCAAAACAGTTTGCTTTTCACATGACCATATTTTTTTTTGTGATCAACCTCGCTCAGTTATCAACCCAAAGCCTCAAATAGAAAGATATCTCAAACATAACATGTTTTGTAAAATAGATAAAGACAGCCGACCACAACGATGTTTTGGAGGTGAAAAAAGC
>JAPMNZ010962628.1:0-16696 GCA_029875035.1 Pomatoschistus microps | reverse complement strand
ATATATATATATATATATAACAATTTTAGATTTCAAGCTAACATTTCACTTTTCCAATACATTAGACTGTAAGGATTTTGATGTATCAGGTGACATGAGGGAGAGGGCCTCAAGTGTTGTTCTGTGTTTACCAAGCATTCCACAGTAGTATGATAATCAGTGTAATAAATGGTCTACATACAAGAAGCTTTCCCCAGACCTGATCCAGATTAAACATATTTTAGCCAAAGCAAAAGTTTTCATTTAAATGTTTTGCTTTATTATGCCTTCTGTAAATATCACACACCCTAACTCTAACCTTACAGTAGCTAGCGCACTCTGATATCACCAAGTAATTACCAGTGCAGAATCACTGTTACAACTTTATCCTTGACTCCTAATCCAAGTCTTTACCCCCTAAACCTAACCCCAGTACTAACACTAACCATAGTGTATCCTTGCCCTAACCCTAACACATAAACCAAACCCTTCTCTAACCCACATAATCTGATAACAATGGAAAATATGAGATTTAATGAATATATATCATCATATCATATATTGATATCATATATCATATAATATCATTATATTAACGGTTTTCATTCAAAACAAAATAATAAAGCTTTTTTTTATGTCTTCACTTATTTATTTCCATGTTCATGCAAAGGTAAAGATTTAAAATATATATATTTTTTAACTATTTAACTATTTAACAATTTTTTAAAATTAATTTCCTTTTAGTTTCATTATTTCACAGCACACAATTCTTTTCTCATCTTGCGAATCAATGCAATTTGTCAGACTATAAACCGCTACTTTTTTGCATGTATAGTGATGCAGTCAGATTCAGCATTTTTTCTCAAAATATATTGGTGAAGGAGTAGGTAACCTTTAATACCAGCGATTGACTCACAAGGCGCTTGGCAAGTTAGACTGACTCCCAACATAAAAGCTAATACGTAAAGTAAAAATGCTAACGTTTGATGTTTGCCTACACTAAGTTCATTCTGTTTTTTAACTTCAGCTTTATTTATTTGACTTTAACAAGTCAACGGTGCGATAAAACACCGATAAATCTTGTTGTGACCAGTTTAAACCGTTTTTGCGGCTTATAGTCAATTGTGGCCTATATGTGGACAAAATGTACTTTGTTATAATCTTCAAAATGTACTTTGTTAATTTTTTTAAAATGTACTTTGTTACATTTTCTAAATGTACTTTGTTACATTTTCTAAATGTACTTTGTTACATTTTCTAAATGTACTTTGTTACATTTTCTAAATGTACTTTGTTATTTTTTTTAAAATGTACGTTGTTACATTTAGCTGGTGCGCTTAATGTCCAGTTCTGCACTTGGTGATATCAGATCATGCAGATTGGCAAAATGTAATAAATTCACAAAATGAAAGAAAGTTGTAACAAAGATAATTAACAATTCATAGCTTGCCTTTCGTGACATCGTGAACATTTTCAATAAAAATTCACCGTACTTTGTTGTTCTTCTCACAGGCAATTTTACCTGCGAATGAAAAGGGATACTAGTATATTTCACCCAGAACTCAAAGTTGAGGTGTCCGGTTTAGAGGTACCGGTTGATACTTCACACATCTACAGTGGACACATTTTTGGTAAGTCTGACATTCTCTATAAATAATCTCAACCTTTATTTGTCCTGTTAATTAATGTTCTACTCCTCTGTAAGAGACAGCTTCTATTTATTTGTGTTTTTGTGTTTTAAGGTGAAAAGGACACATTAACTCATGGATCTGTGGTCGATGGTCGATTTGAGGGCTTTATCAAAACGCACCAAGGAACATACTATGTAGAACCAGCAGAACGTTACTTAAAGAACACCAATGCAAACTTCCACTCTGTCATCTACCATGAAGATGACATTGGTGAGTCCCATCTAACAGAATGTATTTAGGTATCAACAGAAATAAATTGGATAACAGGTCCAATAATGTGTTTGGGATGTGTTCATATAAGAAGGGGAAGGTTCATCTATTTGAGCCAGATCGAACAGGGTCTCAATTTAGTGTTTTTGTACAGTGTTCTCGCTGCTTTGTCTGGTCTGCTGTGTGTTTTTTACAAATTCAAACCAGATTTGTTGGTCAAAAAGCCCAGAGTCACCCTTTCCATTCAAAATGAAAACTGCTGGTATGTTGTTTTGTCTCTGCTTAACTCCCCTTTAAACCTGGTCTTTTTGCCGAGCCGTGTTCAGTGTAAACACAGCGGGCAAATATGGATTAAAGAACACGCGGCCACAGTTCTGTCAGCGCTGCTTCAAAAATTATTTTTATTTACCCCACAGCCAAAACTGATGTTGGTAAATACTAGGGCCGGCATCGATTAGAAAAATCTAATTAATTACAGACTTTGTAATTGATTATGTATAGCATATAAATATCTGACCTTTTTTCACAATGATTTAGTAAAATATTTTTAATTTTTGTCCAAGTCCAACAGACCAGTGCAATCTTTGCCTTTTTTGCCATAAGCGTAGCAATAGCATATTTAGAAATATAATAAATTTTTCTGGCCCTTATCTTCTTCCACTCAAGTGGTCTACAGTCAAGAGCAATCCAGCGAGCCAGGCTGATGTGGACTTAGTTCCCTTGGCAAAATAGCTCCAACTGCTTCTAGTTAGCAACAAAGAAAACAATCGGGCTATAGATCTAATATTGTTAATATGACAGAATGTAACAATGTGAGCTATGTAACGATATTACAAAGGCTGCAGATGAAGCCCCAGGCTCAATTGGACACGGTACCGTCTCATTTCATTGTTTGAACGTTCTATCCTCACAAGATTTGTCCAATCAACACAATTATTGATACATTATTATAGATAAAACATTGTCTGTGGTTTCAGTGTAATTTTAAAGTAGTCCATTATAATACAATGTCTCCTGGTTCACAGTGACCGCAGACGTCTCCTCACCTTTCAACATGGGTCTTAAAAACCTGCTTTGTGTTTATATTGTTGACACAAGTCAACTTTGCATTTGAACGCTGGTTCAAAAACGCAGGTCTCCAGAGTGAAAACATTGCAATTGTTAGCAGTGGATCAGAGTCCACTACTCTTTGTTCACAGCTTTTTCAATCAGTACAAAATCGTAGTTGTGATTGGTAGTTAAAAGCATTGCAAATGGACAACTAATATATGTGCATTTACTCTGGCCTTTCCCTCACAAGCACAGGGGTTTGTCATTCAACATGTATAGTTTTGTAGTCAATGAACGCAATGATTGTTCATTAATACAATTATAGGAAAAATCCTTTCCCTTCAACACTTCCATTGTTCCTTGGGAGGTTATGCTTTCAGATCTTGCTTCCTGTCACTTAGAATGTCTCTCTATAGTTTGGTTCAGGAATTCAGGTGTATGATTTCAGGGTGTGGTCATTGTTGAACAGTGCTATCATCTATTCTACACATTTCACAATAACACCATCGTTTTTTCGGGAAAATGTTGAGCTATGATTTTGGTCGTTGTCTTCAGGAGCTAAATGCAATTAATGCCATGTCCACTGTGCAAAAGACTTCATCACAGTCCATAGACTCTGTGCGTGCTTTTATTTTACAGATTATCCACATAAGTACGGCTCAGAAGGAGGATGTGCAGATCACTCTGTGTTTGAGAGGATGAAAAAGTACCAAGCATCAGCTGTAGAGGAGCCAATCAGAGTATGTGCCTCACTTTTCCCGGCGATGTAGAACGAGGCGATGTAGAACGAGGATGTGATTCACTAAGTGCATGCTGTACATTTATACATACACTGGCTTTTTATTTAAGGTTTCATCTTTTCCTTCTTGATCAGTCATTAGTCGTGTCATCAAGGTTTCACAAACATTAGAATACTTGTTTTTGACAGAAGGTTTTTGATTTACCTGTTTTTGACAGAATGAGAACTCTGTGACAGCAAGTGGATTTGGGCCTGTCATTTTTCGAGCAAAAAGGGCAACTGGACAAGACAAAAATACTTGTCAGCTCTTCATCCAAACAGACCACAAGTTCTTCAAATATTATGGCTCAAGAGAGGCTGTCATTGCTCAGGTAACATGCTCTATACCCTCATAGAATAGTATGAAAACATGATTAAATCTGATTATTGTTGAATACTTTTTCTCCCACAGATCTCTAGCCATGTCAAAGCTATTGATTCAATTTACCAGGTAACAGACTTCCTGGGCATCAGAAACATCAGCTTCATGGTTAAAAGGATTAGGGTAAGTGTATTGCAATGTCTGCAGTTTCTAAAATGTATTGTTTACCTAGCTCAATGATATTTATGCATTGGTTTTATATGTGTTTTTGGACACTCGAAGACCATTTTTCACTCTGTACACCGTGATATAAAGCTATTAGCCACAGCTGCCCTGGGGTAGAATGACAGAAGTGAGGTTACTAATCTGTTCTGACACACACACCAGACTAATACATAGGAACACATACCAGACAAACACGACAATATGTTGGAGGCGTACAGCATCAGACGTCCCACTGCGGTCTTCCATCACCCACCAGGCCCGGTCCCTGCTTAGGGTTTTGCATGCAAGTGGCACCACAATAATTTCATTGAGAAAGGAACATGCTACAACAATACTATTCATCAATATAGAAAATGTGTCTAAAAATAGTGACTGCTGTGGTATTAACTAACAAAGGTGTAATTGCTGACAGTCTGAAGCAGATAATGACCAGTGCTGAGTCCAGGACGGAGACCAAGCAAGATAATGGGGTGACAGTCAAGGCAAATGTATCTTGGGAAAAGTGAACCAATTCAATTATGTAAAGCTATGGAATCCATGAATATTTCCAATGTTCTTTGGACCATGGAATTTTAATATGCCCTTTAAAGAAAAACACATGGTTCATATACAGACAGGACAGGGATCACATTACAGGGATCACATAACAGGGCACTGTACTATGGCGACCACTGCTCCTGAACAAGGCCCTATGGTAGTATTTGCAGGATGGGTCAAATGCAGAGGACAAAGTTCCCAACGGAAGCTAAAGAAAACTGAAACTATACAGAAAATGTATGTGCACTTTAGTTATTTGCCTTTTTGTACATTGCAGATAAATACCACATTAGATGAAAATGACCCAACCAACCCTTTTCGCTTTGCAAACATTGGTGTGGAAAAGTTTTTGGAGCTGAACTCTGAGCAGAACCATGATGACTACTGTTTGGCATACGTCTTTACTGACAGAGACTTTGATGACGGAGTGCTTGGGTTGGCTTGGGTAGGCGCTCCTTCAGGTCAGTGTACGATTGTCATCTATACAATGTTTTGTTTGTTCACCACAAATGGGGTGTGATGTGTATAGAATTCAGATTCCCTGCCTTCTGGATTTTGGCGCTGATTCTAAGGTAAACAATAGAACAAACAACAGTGCTTGAAACTTGTTTCAGTGCTTGCCGGACTTTAAGCCGCTTAAGTTCGTGGGACCTGCAGCCTTCATGGCGAAGCGGCCAATGTATATAATTTGTATTGCTCTCCAGAGCTGATGGTGTCGCACATAGTCCTGCTTGCCGGTGTGTTTATATGGAGAGCGGCACTAAAAGGAAGTTAAGGGGAACTCACAGGACTTGTGATTAGGACTATAGTCAGAGTTTATGGACTCCCTATTATTTGGATTCCCATCTAGTTTTATTAGGAATGTTCTTGTCCAAATAGATTGGATTTGATCAACAGTGTGTTAAAACACTGTCATTGTGTCATTTTGTTTCCAGTTAAAACAGTCATCCTTCTACTTTGTTTTCATCAGCTCTTAGTTACATAACCTCATGAAAACCGGCAGCTTATATTCATGTACCTGGTATGTATGGACAAAAATGATGTTCTCTTAAAATGGAGCTGGTACAGTTTATCTACAAAATCTCTTAATATTCCAGAAAGTACTGTAATCTATTATTTTTTATTCTATTTTTTTACATTAAATCTGGAATAGACTACCTCCTGCTTGTTTTGAACTTGTATATTACCTTGTTTATTCTGCTTTAATTCCACAGGTAGTTCAGGGGGAATCTGTGAGAAAAGCAAATTGTACTCTGATGGGAAAAGGAAGTCTCTGAACACTGGGATTATCACTGTGCAGAACTATGCTTCCCATGTCCCTCCCAAAGTGTCTCACATTACCTTTGCTCATGAAGTTGGACACAACTTTGGATCACCTGTAAGTACTGTATTGTCTATTTCTGGTGCTCTATATTCACTTTAATATGTTACATGTTATTTTACAGCATGACTCTGGAACTGAATGTACTCCTGGAGAATCTAAGCAGCAGGAACTAAAGGAACGAGGCAACTACATAATGTATGCACGGGCCACATCTGGAGACAAGCTCAACAACAACAAGTTCTCCATCTGCAGCATCCGCAATATCAGTGCAGTTCTTATGAAGAAGAAGGACGACTGCTTTGTTGGTAATTGAACACTATTTACCACATTTCCAGAAGAAAGTTGATACCACACTCTGATTTTCAGTTTTATGAGTTTTCTACAGTTCTGATTTGCATTCACAAATATCACAGAAAATTACAGAATAAACAGCAAAGTTGCATTCAATAGAGGAAAATAATAGAGTGGATTAAGATAAACTCTAAAATACTCAAATTCCACATGGTATTTCAACAAAAAACTATTCTGTGCTAAAAACTGCTTGAATTTGAATTGCCAGGTTTGATTATTTATTTGATAGGAAATTACACTAACCAGTTGTGTCTTCAAGTTACTTTTCATCCATTTTCCCCAATATGTAACTTGTGTTAATTCATTTTCTGTTCTCTTACTTTTATTTTCTCATTTTAAGTTATGTAGTTTGTTCCCAAACCAAATCTAATTTATATTCTTGTACTTCACATGTGTTCACATGAACCAGGATTTCTAGTCTCCAATGATTTTGGCGTTTCTAAATATCTATTATCAAAGTGAATTAAATTTGAGTGCTTTAATTCTTGTTCAAACTGAAACAAATCAGAAACATTAACCCTAAAGTTATGGGGGTCTTATGTCTGGAGGGTTTGCGTTGCAGTTCTGTTGTTGTGTCCTTGGGCAATGAGGCCATGTGCTCAATGCAGTTTTTTTTTCCAGTTTCTGGTCAGCCAATCTGTGGGAATGGTCTAGTAGAGGCAGGAGAAGAATGTGACTGTGGCTACAGCGACCAGTGTAAAGATACTTGCTGTTATAATGCAAACGAGGAAGAGGGCAAACGCTGCAAATTACAACCTGGGAAACTGTGCAGGTACTGCATATCAATAAATCAATATCAAGGATATAGAACAATCAAGTTATTCTAAATCCTTTTTATATTTATCATATTCCTTATTATTAGTACTGTCACTTAAGCATGTTAATAACTGTGTAAGCGCAAACTCATTTTAAAGCCGCCAATTATATAGTTGTAAGTATGTATTATGACTGATGTATACGTGTGGTTCATCCACACGTATACATCAGTCATAATACATACTTACATCAGTCATAATAATTGAGCTGACTGGCCCCTGGACGCACAGCATGTGCGGTGTTCTTGTGCGTGCTTCCTCATTGCAAGTAAACTATGACATTAATGCGATTTAATGTTAAATGTATTATAGAAATTAAATAACATTATTGTTTTCTTTGTAGCCCAAGCCAAGGCCCATGTTGCACTCAGCAGTGTGCATACAGGGACACAAGTTTCAGATGTAGGGAAGATTCGGAATGTGCAAAAGAAGGAATGTGTAATGGCGCCACAGCTCTGTGTCCTGCCTCTGAACCAAAGACCAATTTCACCTCCTGCAATTCAGATACACAAGTTTGCCTCAATGGTGTAAGAACTGGTTATTCTACATTTTATTTAGAAGTCCAGGCATGAAGTCAAAACACTATTCTTGTTCCAGGTCTGTTCAGGCTCCATTTGTGAAAAGTATGGACAGGAGATGTGCACCTGTGCCAGTCAAGACGGCCAGGACGAAGCTGCCGAACTTTGCCATGTGTGCTGCATGGAAAAAAGTAGGAGTCTACAAAACACAGCATAATTGGACAATATCCTTGTTGCACATGTATGTCAGCACAATCATGTTAACCTGCTAACTTTCTGTCCTCAGTGACCCCGAGCACCTGTGCCAGTACAGGATCAGACAGATGGGCAAAGTATTTCAACAGAAGTATTAAGACACTGCAGCCAGGTTCACCCTGCAATGACTATAAAGGCTATTGTGACGTCTTCATGAGATGCCGTCTAGTTGATGCCGATGGGCCATTGGCACGGCTCAAGAAAGCAATCTTCAATGCACAGCTCTATGAGAATATTGCAGAGTGGATTGTGGTGAGTGACTGAAGAATATAACAGGTTCCTGTGTTAATTATGACAATAAACTGTTTATATGCTATGTGCTGTAGGATCATTGGTGGGCCGTGTTGTTGATGGGCATTGCTCTCATTATGCTTATGGCGGGATTCATCAAAATATGCAGTGTGCACACGCCCAGCAGCAATCCAAAGTTGCCTCCACCAAAGCCATTACCAGGTGTGGTAAATAAATATAGTTTGGTTGTCCATTATCTCAGCATGCAAATAAAATATGATGCATTTCTTGTGAACCCTTAACTAGGTACATTAAAAAGAAGGCGGCAACAGCAGCAACAGGGCCAGCGGCCTCGCCAATACAGAGAGGATTACCAAATGGGACAGATGAGGCGCTGAAATGCTTCTCTGCACAATGCCATGGCCTTTGTACTGTATGTGCCTACAGTGAGAGCAGTTTCCTCCAAAGATTTATACATCAAAAACTTTTTTTCGAAAATGCATGCCTGTTCCTGATGATGGAACTAGGGCCACTCCGCTTTTATCAAAAGAGACACTTTTACGAGAATGATATGAATGTGCTCTTTTTTCCTCATGTATTTGTTTTGTCAAACAGGTGAAGGGAGAATAATCTATACTTTTGCACTTGCTTGAGGAGGTCTTATGGCCACAATTATATTTAAATGTGTGATTCAATCCAATCCTTGCTGACATTCTCTTTCTCAGGATAAACATTTCACCATTGAGTTTACTGGCAGACCTTGTCCATCTTGGTAGATTCATTTATTTTGTTCATCCATATAAGTAAAGGAGTTAAGATCATGCTATAAATTACTTTTACACATATATCTTTGTCTTTAATAGATGAACATAATAAATCAGTCAAGAGTCACCTGATGGTTCAACATGTGAGACGGTATCACTAATGCACGTTCACATCAAAAGGCGAGTAGAAACGGCTCTGTTTACGCAATGGCCATTGCCTCTTTGCAGCCGGGAATACAATTAAAACTATTATTGCAATAGACGGCTCAGTACCGGTACGATCGTACGTTAACCAAAGTGAGCCATGGGGCCAAGTTTGCAACAGGATTATATTTAATTTTTTTAAGTAAAGCATACTTTGAGTCTTAAGTACACGTATTGGAGTTTGTAAATCAAAGAGAATTTGATCGATTGAGACTTTATCAATTGAGCTTGTTGTCGATTGATTTAATCAATTTATCATTAAGATACCCTAGTTCAATTTGTCTTTTCTTAAAAGTTGTTCTTTCTGTACCTCATTCAAAGTATAGTATTTGTATTTGCTGATGGTGAACCACCACAATGCCCTAGCCAACACTGGACTTATTTTACTTATATGTCTGAATGCTGTGTAATTGTACATAATTTTTCAGGTGCCTACCTATTCACGGGTTTCAGAATTTTTAAATGTGAAATAAGGACCGTCACAACGGTGCTTAAAAACTTTCAACTATCTATATATTTTGAATAGGTAGTTGTCCCCAAAAGAAAACGGAAATCTGAAACTCATGAATAGCAGTATGAGTGAGTAGTTACACTGATGCCAGCATAGTTTTTGTTGACGATTAATGACTGTTAATGACTATTCAATACAATCACCATAGATTAGTCTTTTAAAAAAATATGCTTCTGCAGTTTCCCCAATTCTGTTGTTTGCACATTATGATTTTCTATGCAAGCAGCTTGGTGAAAATGGTGAATTTCAGCCTCTTGTTTTATATACTCATGGCCTCATGTCATTTTGGTGCTTCTTTAGCTTTTCTTTTGGGGTGATCTAAAGTATTTTATTTACATGCTTTTGAAAGAATTCTTAGTTTTATTTCTTGTTACGTTTCTAAGTTTTCTTGGCTGTGTGACTAGCGAATTGCACTGAAGTTGAGCAAAAGTAATCAAAAAATATACTTTCACTGCTGTATTTGTTTTAATGTCATAATAAATATTTTTTTATGTTTTTTTTGTCTTTTTTTACTCCTCTTTTGGGCAATGTATACTTGTTCCAAAGTTCTTAAGTGAATCCTTTAAGTAAAAAATAATTATCGATTAATATAGCCAACTGGATAATAAGAGTTAACCATGGACTTAAAGTTACTGCGCGTGCTCATCTTTTTGATTACAGTAAAAGGATCATCTCGTAATGTTAACGTGGCCTGTCTACTCTCACCTCCCATATGCACATCAAGTTTCACCTCAATATGCCGTGTCGTGCCAACAGAAAAACAAACAGACTGAGACCTATAATGGACCCATGACTGAGACATGTTGGTGTGATCATAATTCCATGGGTCATAACCCTAAGGGTTATAAATAATCATAGTGCTGAGTCATGTAATCAGAAACGACCAAACGCTCTATGTTAGAAAAAAACCCCACCATGAGTCTGGTATGTGCGTGAATGGTGGGTGAGGGTTGAAGGATTCAAATTGACAGCTTCTTTATCACCAATCTGTCCAGGTCAGCTGTGGCCACAGCAATGTAGCAATGAACGAACAAAGTTTAAAAACACTTTGTGAAGTGACGTTAACGACGTTCAATAAGCCTTTTTACTAGATGATTCAGGAAATGTAGGCAATAAAATAAAACAAAACACATCACATTTTTAGAAGTAAAAACTTATTTTTAATAAAAATACAAAACAAAGTAGCTAATACTATTTTCTTTTTACATATTTCAACCACACCTTAAACATTGCTGTGCTTTTTCCTGCGCACTTTGATGGTCTGTTCTTTGCAGCGCACAAACACCTTATCCAGGGACGGCTGCACCTCCTGACCGTCTGCCAAGGCGCAAAAACACGTCCTGCAAGAAATAATTTATGTGAGTATCAAGTGTGTAGACCAGCCACTAGAGGACAGTCAAAGTCTGTTTTAGCTGCACTGCATGGCTTTTCATCAGGGAGGCGCGTACGGTTTCATAGATCCATTGGTTAGTATGTTCACTGTGGTTCACCACTTTGCCTCATCGACTCTTTTGAATTAGTTTTTTATCATGTTATAAAATTGCCACATGTTAGTCTATGGTTCCAAAACACACCTGGAAGGAGTTTCACTCCATCCACGTTATTATTAGAAAAACGTTGCTAATCAATCTCATCAAGCTTTGGCGAATCACGGTGACGTCAGGACTGAATCATGTCCTGCCCTTCACACCGAAGTATTGCGAATATCTCCTGTCATGTCAAGTTTTATTTTTTATTTTTTTCAAGTATATCTACAAGTACACTACGCCATGTTAGATCTATAAATATCTAAATATTTCATGACAATCTCTAAACATTTTACTTGCGTTCTGTCATATTTTCGAAATACAAGTAAATGTTTTATCTCAGTGTCTTGTGTGATGTGTAAAGTACCTGTCTTGTGTTTCCCCAGCTTTGACACTGATCCTCCCCATAGTGAGCATAGGGTTGCTGCTCCCACCGCTCCAGGGCATGATGGTCTGCACACGGTCCCACATGTTCCTCCAGAGTGCAGGGCCCTCCCAGTGTATCTTCAGAAGCATCAGATCTCCCAGATCTTTGTCGAGGGTGAGGAGAAAGGTAAATGTCCTGTTGCCTGAAATGTCCTCAGTGCTGTACACAGGAGTAAGAGGTGCAGGTTATTCACTTTATACAAAGTCTATTTTTAGTCTAACTGGGAATGAGACCCCTTTGTGCCTCACATACTTCTAAATTATTTATCCCACCAACACTTTGATCTCTCTTTTATACTGCAGCTCCACATGTTTCATGGGTCAGTTGTTTCTATCCCACTTTTCCACTTATTCAAAGTGGGATGATTGCCATTTTACAATTTACTTCCTCAAACATTCAGTATAAACCATTGAAATAATCATGATGTTTTTCAGAACTGAGACACACAAAGGCTAATCATGTATGTATTAAAAACATTGATATTTTGTAGATATTGTGACAGTTGAAATACATTGTCAAAATCAATTTTGCAGCAGGTGGATGGGTGGGGTGCGCTCATGCCTCATAGCACGGATTTCATGGGTTTGACCATGTTACTCTGTGTCAGGGAGGGCTTCCTCCAGGTGCTTCAGTTTTCCCTTAGCACCCAATAACATGCAACAGTATAAATATCTTAAGTGTGTGGATGATTGTGGTGGTCGATGGGTTCAATAGCTCAGATTACGGCCTTCTTCAGGCACTGTAGTGACAGTGTAGCTCAGAAATAGTTTATTATAAAACCTAGTGGCTTTAGGCGTGGTCACCTTCTCTTGTATGTTTCATTACTTCATTACAAGAAAAAACAAATGTTAACTACAGGAGAGGTCTTTTGGAAAAATGCTTTCTATGTCCAAGGTTTTACATAATGTTTTTTCATCTACCGTATTTTTTGTAATATAAATTGCAGTTTTTGTCATAGTTTGGCTGGGGGTGCAATTTACACTCTGGAGCGAAGTGAGAAAGTATTAATAATAATACATTCTCAGTTTGTTTTTCATGTGTCACATAACATACAATTATTCAGCCTGTTGTTCTCTATTCTATTTTCAATTTAAATTACCTTTCAAGATGAATTTTTTTTTCTTGGTGTTGTATTTTATCAAATAAATTTCCCCCCAAAAAATGCGACCTATACTCTAGTGTGACTTATAATTATGTCTTTTTCCTTTATGCATTTTCAGCTGGTTCGACTTACACTGATTTGTAATTAAAAAAAGTATGATAAATGAAATTTTACTCAAATTATCAAATTAAAAAATGATTAACAGTTGTTACATAGTTATTTAGCTGCTGTACTTACAATGTAATAGGGATGTCTCCACTCTCCTCTTTGGTTCCCGTGAGAGAAATGGTGAGAGACGGCTCCATTTTGTCCATTTGGTTTATGAACTGGACCCTGAACTGATAGTGGAAGACTGCACAGAGAGAACAGGAACATCAAACATACAAAAGAGTACATGATTTAAGATACAATTGTAAGATAATTAATCATCATTTTGAAGCAGAATAAATTGTGTATTTGTAGAGTACGCTATACACATGTAACTAAAAAGTTATTTTACTGAATTAGAATTTTAGCTCAGTATTTAAACTGAAGAATTTAATATAAATAGAAATACATATTTTTCTTAAAGCTGTGGTACCTGATTCTGGAAGTGATTTAAAAAAAACCTCCATCTACTTGCTCTCACAACATCTCTAGTGTTGAGTGTTAGCATGACCTCTATTTTTCATACAGAACATAAAAACTAAACTATAACTCCCAAAATGTCCTTTGACTGGTGTTTAACTTACATCCCAATAAAAAATTTTTAGATGTATAATATTCAATTATTATGGAGCAGATCTAAGCATTTCTTTTGGAGATGCATTGTTGTAATCTTCCCAGCTTAATCATCACATTTTGTCGTGTGTGTTTTGTGAGTGTATATGCACGTTTATAAGGCATCCGGGAGCGCGTCTTGAGGTAGAGCTTCTTGCTTGTTCCAGTGCGGACTTTCTTGATGTTGTAGCCCAGTGTGTTGCAGCGGTTTTTGCGGCAGTCCAAACACACGCCTTTGTCAAACGCACTGTTGTCGCTGCACCTATAGGCCATGCTCTGCCGATCCTTATTCAACACAGAATCAATAAAAAGATGGACCGATCTCTCATGGGCACATTTCATCGTCTGTTGAAAACCTGAAAAACATTGGTTAAAGATTTACAGAAAAGTAAATATAAGTTTGTAAACTATTAGTTGTTTGATTAATTTGCTCTCTGCTATTTTGCTTCTTCTTCTTGAAAACAAAAAAACAGAGATATAAGTATAGATTAACTATTTGGATAATTTTTTTGTGGTTTTAAAGTTGGGTACTCCAGCTTTAAGAATGAGTTGATTAATGTCATACCATGCAGGCCATACTCGGAGATGTGATCGTAAATGTTGTGAAGGTCACATCCCGGCTGGAAGTCTCCTCCGTTCGGATAAAAATCGAAGTGGGCCACTGCTTGTTTGATACCAACACTGAGGCCCATTCGCTCACGAGTGAAAGTGTGAATAGCGTCCACAAACTCTGCATCATCTGGAGACAGTCTGTCAGTGGGGGACATGCCTTCAAACAGCGGACCAGCTGGATCCAGGCCTGGGCAGATTCATCACATTGACTTAATCCAAGTTGTCATAAATGCATTGGGAAGATGTAATAAGGGAAAGTAGTCTCAACCTGTTATTCTTCCAATCTTTTCAGTAGGATTCATATAACTCCCTGCAAATCCAGAGATGTGGGCTCCAAGACTATAGCCAATTAAATGTACCTTCTTGGCTGGAAACTGGAAAAAGTCCTGTGCAACGTGAATATAAATAAATACGTAAATGTGTTGGTGATGCACAATGTATAGTTTTAGTCGCCAACGACAACCTGACCTTGAGTAACGTGAGAAAATAAGCAAGATCTTTTCCAATAGTGCGGGTGCTCTGAACTGCAATGGGGTAATGCTGATGAGCCAGATTGAGCCAGTCTATAATCACCACGTTCACATCTTTCACGTTGTTTTTCATTGTAGTGGCCAGCCTCAGCACCCAGCTCTCCATGATACCATCAACCTGAAGCCAAGACCATATTAGTTACAAGTTTTAGATGTGCCCCAAAGTCCGATTTTCATGTGAATGAGAGCCAGCTGCAGATGTGGTACATTTTGGCTAATGCTTGTGTTTTGTGTGCCCTGGTCAGACGCAATGAAGTGGAAGAGCTGAGAGGTGACCTACCGACCACCCGTGAGTGATGATGATGAGGGGATTACTGCTGTTGAAGCCGCAGGAGGTCAGTGTGTGCAGCTGGGCCAGATCCAGGCTGCAGGTGTCTCCACCTTGGAGGAAGAGCCCGAACACTGCACTGGGGACATAGGGCTCTCTGAAGCTGAGGACCACACTCCGAGACGCATCCTTCACTGAACACACACACCAGCCCTTTAATGAGCTCATGTCGAGGAATCCAGATAAAAACACAAGAACTCGGCTTTAAGTCTTAGCACACTGAGACATAGCACATATTGTTTTGACTTTGAAGACAATACATGATTATTTTATAATTTCCCCATGAATTAATAATAATGATATTTATTTATTTGACCATTTTACTGATATGTTTGAATGATTACTGTCAATGTAGTGCAATCCTACAACATTTCAATATCATAAAAATGGACAATGCATTAAACTATATACAACAAATTACATTGTTTATATATTTGATTTATTACTTTGAAGATTGCGCTGCATTTCAAGATATTAGTAGATTGATCAAATAAGTGAATTGTTCCAAGGGTACACACAGGGACCAACACGGGTGTCGATCCTCTGTCCAATTGAGCAAATAGTCCAAATAGAATAATATATTAAATCATAGTTTATAGGTACAGAGTATGACATTATGGGTATGATATTTCAATGAAGGCACATAGTCACATTGTGCATTATTATTACAGTTATAACTTTTTTCAGAATTCCTTTGAAACGCTTTTCAATTCGAGCCAATCCTGTTCAGTCACTGCCTTGTTTGATCGATTGTTGTAAAAAGTTCCCATTATAATGTATTTGAATGAGACTTACCTGCTTTGTGTCCATGGAGCTTCTTGGCTTCGACACAGTGCAGCGTGAGCAGCAGGCAGAGCAGGACGGTGCCCACAGACATTATAACAGACATGTCCTTCAACTCCTGGACCAGGAAAAACACTCAGCCCAGGACCCAAATGACAGATAACTCGTTATTCTCCCCACATGCGTTTGGTACAGTTTTGTTATTGTCTTCAGCTAGAAATTAGCTATGGTTTTATGTACATAAAAGTCAGGAGGAGCGGGGTAATTTCTCGGATAAGACCAGAGCAGTTCTGATTGGCTGGAAATGTGACTGTGTGTTCAAAGATTGGGAAAGAGTGCAGCTATCCATGGGGCGTTTTCACATGGCCTCTTGTTTTAAGTGTCTCTCTTGACATTAGCCAGAAGGCTGTGGGAATCTCACAGTGGCATGTTATTATGTATATGCACATGATTTAAAGTGTAGCCATTTGCTTCAATTTGTCTTCTCTCTTCTCCTTATTCCGAAGTTACATAACCATGTGGATGTTAGGTCCTCCAGCCATTCCGCACTGTACAGTTATTCCATATATGTGAAAACAAACATGTTTATTCAGTAGATATAAAATACAAAAAGTCTAGTCAAGTCCCAGTTATCCACGTGATTCAGAACGTGAAGAACCTATGTATAAGTTGTGTGTATCCATGTTATTGATTACCAGGCGGCTGGCATGACTCTTATCTGTTTGTACTGCTCCAGCTCAAGGTGTATTCTGACCGGATGGGTCTGTTCTCAAAAGCAAATAAACAGGTAATTTATAGCTGTTTGAAAAAAATGAAGACATCTAAATTACAAAACAGCTTGCATACTCAAGTCTTTATGTTAAA